>ML776998.1:47328-67579 GCA_009831015.1 Picea engelmannii
GGATCCCTGGCTCTAATCTTTCTCATATATTTATAAAATGAATGAACAGTCTGGGCGTCACTATTAATTTCCGCCACCTGAAATTTGCCTCTAAAAGAGACCCAAATATCTCTCAAATCGTGCATTTGTTTGGGAAAATATCTGCGCGGAAGGTAAATGGGTCCATTTTGGTTCAGGGTTTTCAATCGTTTCTCCAAATTCTTCACGGTTTGGCTGCGATCAATCCTGCAAAATTGTGTGTCTGATCTTGACGCCTTTCCAAATTTTATCTGTTGTTGCTCATAAAATTATTTGTAGCAATCCGAAATTATTTTTGGATCAATCATCTTGAACATATTTGGATAATAAAATCAAGCCATGATCAGATCCGTATCAAATATTTGATAATAGAAACCTGTGAAACAAAAAGAAACCTAAATTAATAACCTAAAAATTAATAACCCAAAAATTGTGAATAAAACAAAATCTACAAAAATAAAAAAATAATTTAAACTAATTATAAGTTCTAAACAAACATTGTTTATATTTTCCTTTCAAATATGATCTTAATTCTAGAAGCTTCAAGTTAATGGAGAAGAGAATAAAATCAAACAAATCATAGATAATTCTTTTTTATTTTTTATTATTATTATGAGATGCAAAATGAAAAAAGAATTTAATTAATTAATATCACCAAATGATTTCATGAAAATGAGAAACCAACCAAGATAAAATTTGATGAAGTATTTAACAGATTATTCAAAATAGTCAAACTTGATAATGAGCAAAAGAATGAACACATAATCATAATTTAAACGAAAATAAACATTTGATAAAAATTAACGTTTTTGTTGAAATTGAGATTTTTATGCTCGTTTCTAACTTTTGACATATACTCTTGTAATGAATGTCTCATATTATAGTGAATGTATTAAGTTTGTCTCAAAGCAAGCCAAGGTATGGAACTATTTGAAAAGGTTGATTTTGTAGCTCATTATAATTATCAAGATTCTAATATGGGCCCTTTAAATTTTGTCAAAATATAGGGGGAGTTGTTGGGGCCCAACAAAACCCTAGCAAATATCGATCCTTATCCCTATAGAAAAACCAACCACAATGTTTATTTTAACATGGCTAACTTTAAGTTTAGACTTTAAAATAACATCAAAATATTGAGCCGATCACTAGATTATTTGTTGTAATTTTTCATTCATAAACTTAGAGATTTGCAAAAATAAATTAGATATTTTTAGATAAATAAATTTAGAGTTCAATTATATTTATATGAATAAAATGTACATAGATATAATCATGATTAGGAAAATGATATTTATTTAGATAGATTAGAGTTTTGATATTCAATGGATGGGAAATATGATTACAAATACTTTTAGTTAAGCCCAAAATATGAAGTAATTATTAATAAACATTATAAGCATGCTATGATATATGCCATATTTCATTGGGAATTTAAGACATTCCCATGTACATATTTCTTCTCTTTCTTATTAGGGACATCCATCATGCCCTTGAATAGTGAGGATCTTGTGAAGGATACAGTGCTAACCATTGGAATATGTAATGATGACTTGTGTGATGTTGTTGGAATGTATTAATTTGGAAGGTAATAATGTCCACTCTTATTTAAAAAACTTATCACACATGCATCATGAAGTGATATACTATTTTTACCGTTAATTATATAAAGATGTGAAATTACATTTATCCCACATGTATTATTGGGATGTAATTCCTCCTTATCTCTTGGTATATAATATAGATAAGAGAGACCCATGAGGTACATTGAAATGAAGAATCACATGGTGATCATATACAGTGGAATGATGTGAATATGGAGTGTGATGTGTGGGAGCTCAAGCGTAAGATTGAAGATTTATAAACAATAAAGAACACAATACCTTCCCATGGATGTTTCTCCACATTGTGGTTTTACCATATATATCCGGTGTACTCTTTTTCTCATGTCTATTTCATATTATGATTAAATAATGTTTACATTATGATTAAATGATGTTTTTATATGGATATGAGGATAGTCTAGTAAGATTGTTCTTTTCAATATTGTTGTATTTTTATTCATATGTTTCAATATTCTAACACTAACCCCAACAATTCAACTACATTGAAATTAATCATTCAATGGAATAGGTCCCTTTTTAGATCCACGATATTCAAGTCATGTGGTCTCTTAAACCCCATTGAATTGGTATCAATTAAAACTATCTACATTTTAGGACTTGGCTTGATTGCTTTAACCATTTTCATATTGATAGCTCCTAAATTTATAAGAGGGATGGTAATATTATGGCTACATCCTTGTTACACATGAAATATACACACCTAGGTACCTCGCCCTAAGTGTTGTAAGTGTCATATAAGTGTCTCATACACCTTGACACCATGGAATAACCTATGTCACAATACCTAGTCAATGTGGAGGAGGGATATATTACATGAATGCCAAAATACCAAGTGCACATGAATTATTATTAATATTCATGAAAAATAAATTAATTAAGTGTGAGAATCCACCTCACATTTGGTTTCCTATTTTTTAGGGAAGGTTGAGGATCTCATGGATGGTTGAGATATTTCCTCCTTAAAACCCTTGAGAGATATTTCCTCCCTAAAATCCTTAAGAGATATTTTCTCCCGAAATATCTTAGAGATCCCATTTTAGTGGATCTGATGAGTGATCCTCTCCATGGTGGTTAAGCCTCCAAATCCTATATAATGAGGGATTTCCATGGAGAAGGAGGTGTGTAAATTTCATGTGTAACAATCCTACATTTGAAACAACTGCTACAAATAAAGGTGAAATAGAACCAAAGACAGGGATGAAGTATGAAGAAGAAGGTCAAATGGAAAATAATGCAGTTATTTGAATAGAAGCTGAGGAAATGATTGGAGTAATTGAAGCACAGGTTAAATGATTTGATGCAGAAGGAGAAACTCAAAGGAGTTGAGTTTAGATTTAGACCATTGATAGAAGGAGGATTTCACTATTGTGAATGAGAGTAGGGAGATATCCTTGGAGATGATAATGAAGAGGATGAGAGAATTGTAGGAAGTCTCATGAGCTCTTTGGAGAGTTTAGATCAACATATGGACATTCTGAAAGAGGAGTCAAATGAGGCTAAAAGGCCTAATGTTTTTTAAACTGACATTTTATGTATGATTGCCGGTATAGAAAGTAATGAATCACTTGAATATGTCATCATTAAGAAGGAAGAAAAATAAATGTATGAAAACATTTGAAGCAAACAGGATCAAAATTATAGTTTAATGGGGGATGAGGAAAGAGTGTCTCATGAACACAACCAAGAAGGAGGAATACATAGACATTTTTCTAATGGGATTGATGATAGACAGTCAGAAGAAGTTATTGTTTCATAGGAAACGTAAGATTGTGCTTATGAATATATCCAAAGGGAAGCTGAAGAGAAGCAACTGATGCAATGCTTTCAAAGTGGGATAAATAGGTAGAGCTAATAGAAATATTGTTGATAGAACCTGATTCAGAAAGGGAAAGTACAACAAGAGATGAAACATGTTTAGAAGTGCCTTGCAATGAAGCAAAGGTGCTTATTGCATCTAAGGAGGTAAAAGTAAATTTTAATTTTCTATTTAATTTGGAAATTGCAGGCCCAGCAGAGGAAAATGAACATGATCTGGAACTATCCTCAAGACTATTTACTAAGGATGAAACCATACCTCAATTGTTGAATTTTGAGGATGAATTGAAATTATTAGAGGAATGGTTGACTAGTGATGCAGGACAAGAACACTGAAAAAGTTTTGAAGACTCAATTCAAACTAATTTTAAAGAGAAGATGGATATATCCATAAACAGTGGAATAATTGGAGACAATAAGCAGTGGTGAGTGGAAATCAACAACAACAATATGCAACAAAGGGAATATCAACAAGTTTTCAGCAAAGAAATGTACCATCCAAAGGACATACTGAACATTGAGAATGAGTTAATAAGGATGTTGATGGTGAAGATGTCTCAGAGAAGACATGCAGAGGAAAGAAAGATCTACATTAGCCGAGCAGGTCGGAAGAAAGGAAGCAACAAGAAATAAGTGACAAGGGAAGGTCTCCAAAGAAAAGCCAGTGGGGCATTGTAGCATACGATGTGGAATCTAGGATGTTTGCAGTCAACAACAACAAGGTAGCGGGACAAAAATGAAGCAAGTAGAGAGCTTCAACATAAAATTTGGGACCCTGGAGGACACTACAAGAATGAATTAGTTGAAGGAACATGTGATCAAGAGATCTTGAACAATTTTTGCTCCTGGGGAGTCTAATGTAGGAGCATTATGCCTCCCAAGATATTGTACATTTAATTATACCTATGGCAGTGTTTCATTTTCTTAGGAGGTTGATTCCCTAAAGAGATTTTATTCTAATTTCCTAAGTTTTATAGGAGATCTAGAATGTATGAGTGGATTGTATTGTATTTAGATCTACTTCTAAGAGTTGAAAGGAGTTGAGAGATCTAGAGTAATTTAGATCTCATGAAGATTAATTATCCTTGGATAGGAGTTGAATGAGTAATTTATGGATATGATAGGATCCTTAGGAAACTATTGTGTTATTAAGAATTTGAGGATCCTAGAGTTACGACTTGTTAGAGGATCTTGTGGATCTGAGAGGATCCTTAGAGATTTATTGAGAGTAATTTGAATCTAAGGTTGATTCTAGTTTTAAAAGTCTTTGTGTAAGTTTGTAAACCTTGAAAGTATTCAGGGTTGGCACATAATAACAGATCAGGCAATAGAGAACTGTTGATGAGGGAAAGTGACCGTCCGTCAACTGGAAGAACGAGTCTGGTCCAGGGTTGTCTAAATAACCCAAGCCATTTGGTGTAACTCCTTTTGACGGGTTTAATGGCTCTGTTATCCAATCTTAAAGTTCTAAAGAAACAAATAAAATAATGAAATAACTAACTAATTGTTAATTACTACACACACACACACACACACACACACACACACACACACACACACACACACATATATATATATGTACATAAGTATGACATAACTATTATAGATATATTTAAATAGAAGATTTACTTATCTTGTTTATGTACATGATATACACACTGCAAGTTTTAATCTAAACTTACAAAACTCAATGTGAAAAATGACTCCTTTGAAAAAATAAGATAAAGAAAGAACATAAAATATTTTTTCGTTTTTTCTTTATCAATCTAAACTAATAAGAAAAAATACTATGAAACCGAAATATGTGGATAGTCAAAAGCCAGACCATATATTTGAGTTTCATTGTTGAGTAAATGACATAAAAAAATAAATAAGCTAACATGTTAGTGAGTTAACGATATGCATCCAAAGATCTGTGTGATTAGAGAACATCCAACCACCTTGTCCAAGCGGGAAACCTACAATGAACCTTAAAATTGTTCTGAATAAATGTAGAACAATGTGTTGGAAGTTGAGTTTTAATAACATAATGAATGATACAAATAGTTGTTGTGATATTATGATTGCAAGTGATTACATTAAGATAAATATGATTGTAACAACGTTGCATTTAATAATTCAACTAAAATTTAAAGATAAATCTTGTCATTTGAGATGAATAATGATCACTTTGTTTAATATCCGAAGCATCAAATATGGATGATATTTTAAAAATAATTATCCCAAAAACATAACAGATTATGAAGTCTAACGCTTTCAAAAAACTATTATTTTATCAGGATAAACAAAGTATAAATGAAAACACCATTTACAAGAAGATAAAGCTCAAATGAAAATTGTTGCTCCATTCAAGTTTGTGAATTAATTGTCCACCTTTAGCCCTAGGCCAAGATGTCTTCATTACAAAAATCTGAAGTATTTAAAGAGTTCAGGCAAACTAAGCATCATATCTTCTAAGATAGGATCAAATCCCAAGATGATTTACTAATTACACAAATAGAGGGTGATAAAACCACTCAATATCAAACTGTATCTCCCAAAATTCTAAAAGGTTTGTTTCTGTTTACAAAATGAAGAAAATAAATGGCTAATTAAATAAGCCTAGAAATGCTCCATATCATTAGATAACCATAAGCTACACGATATCCTGAAAGGAAAAACAAAATAAAGAAATTTAGATATTAATTTAACCAATATTTTTCAAAATTTCGAATGAGAATAAACTGGCTACAAAATATGTTGATTCTATAGCTAGTTTTATTTTAAACAACAAAAATCTAGTTCAATCTATATTAATAAAAAAAATCAATAAAAGCACAACTAATGTAAAAACAAATCTTTACCTTTCAAATGAATGCTAAATTTGACTCATAAAACCTCAGAGTTAATCACTGCTTTGACGCACTCAACATTTTTTATTATGACATTTCCAGTTCTTTTGAAGCATTTTCCTTGCCTTTGTGCACTGAATTTGAGTCTGCGGTTTTCACTTGTTAATGAGTCAATCTGAGCTGTGAGGGTCTTGATCTTTGCTTGAAGGAAGGGGACATCTGTATAATACTTGTATATCCAATGTAAACACACCTGACACAATGGATCTAGAATAGTTGGTTGAGGAGACATATGATTGTGCATCAAAATGTTGCCACTGTCCATTGTGGGTTTTTGACTAAGTTTGATCCCTGGAAAATCTTCGTTATGTTTCAGGCATGGTGGCATATTATCTACAAAATCGTAAGTCTGACTGAGATCCAATTTATGGTAATTTGGGTCTTCCTCCTCCAAGAACTTTTCGATCTCAGAATCAGAGCTCTCATGGACCTCGATCTCCTTGATCAAGCTCACATGAGCTTTTGTTTTATTCTGTAAACTCCTTGAGATTAATCGCCTAGAGCTTTTGTTATTAAACTCTACATCTGGATTCTTCTTTGACAGTTTGCATGGGTGTTTAATGGCGGTCTTTGCCATGGTATTAGGGTAAACATTCTACTCATGCTCAAGAGATTCAATAACCCTAGGGTCATCATCCTGTTGCTCGAACATAGGCTCATTGAGCGCGGGCTTATCACAAGGTTATTTGGATAAAGAAACTAGCCTGTCACTGGAAGGGACATGAGATATTTCCATCATAGCCTCATCAACCACAGGAACCTCTGCAGGGTTGGATGTAACAAAGCCATTGTGAGATAGGAAAGTATCCCAATCCTCACCTTGTAATTTCAAATGATGGACTAACAACATCATAATTCACCCATGGTGGAATAAACTAGAATTCAAACTCTGCCTTTTATACCTCTTAGTCATTTTATATAAACTTCTCAATAAGTAAAATGGCATGTTCAACTGGAAACCGATGAAATTCATTAAAAATATTATGTGGTAAAGAAAAATGAGGCTGAAGCGACCTTCACATGTAACAAATTGTCTTAAAACTGCCAATAAACCGTGCCACCTAGTATTTAACAGAGATATCAACATACCTTTGTCACAACACTCGATTTTCCGAGAGGTAAAGAACAAACTCCATGGCACCTCCTCCAACTTGTAATTCTTAAACCATTGTTTTCTAGTAAGGGGAAGGCCTATTGCCTGGATAAAAAATTCCTCAGTGATTTCGATTTGAACATCACCCACTTTGGCTATGAATCCATTAAAAGAGAGGGCAAACTCCTGGGCTTCCTGAAAGTTGTAACCTTGGAATTTCTTGAGAAAATCAAGCCAACCATGAATCTTAAGGTCTTCACTCACATCATCATATAGAAGCAAGGTTTGGGAGCCATTTGGTTCGACACGTACGACATGGGCCATACGGATTCAGATAAGCAGTCACGAAGGCAGACATAAATCACTGTAAGAATGAAGGGTTTCAAAAACAGAGGAAACCAGGGAAAAAACCAAAGGAATAAAACCCACCATTACCCTAGCGCGATTAAATGAGGGCATGAGGGGTTTCATACAAAAATCAGAATTTTTGTGTGATGAATTCCCAAGAGTACAGAACGAATCCCAAGACATTAACTTGGAATGATGGATCTATCGATTTCAGACTAGCACCTCAAACAGAGTACAGGGTACGACTGGGTGTATTCGAATCTCATCATTGTGTAAAGGGTAGAATTGATTTTCTAAGGTTGGGAGAAGAGGTGTTTTACAAACCAAAGCATAATGATAAGAAAAATGATTTCCCAATAATTATAATGAAACAAACCATAGTCTAATTTCAATCAATTCTTGGAGTATTATCAAAAACTCAAGATATATCTAATAATCGAATGAGCAACTTATAACAAAGGTTTTATTGATATATGATAGACTTCAAAGAAAACAATACTCATTAAAAGATTTGTAAGAACATCAACCCCTTGAGATATAAGTCTTAGATACAATTTGCAATACGATCATAAGTCTTCAATGCTTCATTCATTCTTTCAATCATGAATGAAGCACGAAAATGAAAAGAATAAGAACAATCGATACAACCTCTTACAACTGAAAAGTCACCTTCAAACAACAATAGTTGTGACAAAGCATAGGTAGCTATAAGGATTTTTCTTTGTCGATTTAAAAGGTGAAAATATTATGGAGCTGCTAACAATGGCGACTTATTGGGAGAAGCAGTTATCTATGCACCACCGACGAGTTCATGTTAGGAACATTTACAAATATTACATATCAAAGACAACTGAAGGACATGAAGTGTTCCAAAGATCCTTACACATTCCAGCCTCAAATATCTTCCTGTTAAAATGAAATCTGGTGACATATTTTAAAAATGAGAGCAACGATGTTCAAGTCAATGACTCTGATACTGTTGACAGGGCCACTACTACTAGTAGGTGTCCATAGCCTTAACAGGGATGCCAATTAACCCTCTCTGATGCCTCTACCCTGTCCAAGAATGTCAGCTTAGAATGAGAGGAAAATATCAAAATTTTATACCTGATAATTTTCTTGAACTCGACATTGCTTCATTGTCAGCAAGCCTGTTCAGTACCACAGTGAAGTTGTCTTGGAATCATGCATGCATTTACCTACTGCCAACAGACTCGTTCACTATCCCGACAGGTTTACAAACACTTCCTACAACTCTCGGGAAAATTATTCACAATCTGATATAATTTATAGATATTCAGAAAATTATTGTTATTTTCCAGCCTTTATTTTTTTGCTTAGTTACCTTCATTATGATCTGAAATTAGCTTCTTGTTGAAACTAATTTTTCAAGGACAGGAAGGCATACTTGAGTTTCTTTCTTTAAAAGTAGGGACAACATAAAAATCTTTAACGATGGTCGTGTCTACTCATAATTATAAAGTGAAACCATGAAATTGATTATGAACAAAAAAAATTCTTTAGCTAGTCTGTGTTTCAGGAAATTACAACAATTGATGCTCTGACATTCCTCGATTGTTGTTTAAGATGAGGCATTAGGGTTTCCCTTATTGAACCAAACTTTGATATAGGCATGTTTTAACTAGAAATAAATGAAAACAAACAAAATGAAAAAGAAACAGAAACTAGAAAACAAAATAGATCAAAACAGAAAAATTATGTACAAAAGGTGAATCTAGGACTTGTCATGAAAAATAACTTTTGAGAGCTTGGCCATTCACCGGGAAGGTGTCTGGTTGTCCCTCTAAATTCTGTAGGTGAAAACAGCTAGGACCTAGCTTTTCAGCGATTAAGAACGGTCCTAACCATAGGTTTTGGAACTTGGCATGTTCCCCTTTTCCTCCATGAGGTTTATCCCATTTGAGAACCAAATCTCCCACTTAGATGTTCCTATCCAAGGAAGAACTTGAATCGAACTAACTTTTAACAATACGTTGATCCTAATTTAGTTTCAGCAAAGCATTAATCCAACTTTCAAGAGGAGGAAATTCCTCTTCCTGAACTTTCTGTGATAATTGCAGAGAGGGAAGCAGAACATGAGGATGGAGAATTGCTTCTCTTATGTAGATGAGAAAGAAAGGAGAATTACCAACAACAGTTTTCAGAGTCACCCTATCATCCTAGAGTGTGTTAAAAAGTGCGTTGTGCCAGTTTTTGTGGTTTTCAGAAACTATCCTCTTGATGATTTTGATCATGTTTTTGTTTGATGATTCTTCTAAACCATTTCTGTGGGGGTAATAGCTGGCAAAATATTTTAGTTTTATCCCTTTTTCTAAAGAAAAATCACTCATATCGAAGGAAAAAAGGTAGGAATCATTATCGAAGACCAAACACTTAGGAATATTGAATTGTGTAATGATATTTGAATTAAGGAAAGATATTATCTGACTAGTGTTTACCACTTTTAGTGGTGCAGCCTCAGACTATTTGGTAAAATAATCCGTCGATGTAATGATGCATTTATGCTGTTGCGATGAAGTGGGGATAATCATCCCTATAATGTCAAGACCCCACTACTGAAAAGGAGAATCTACCAAAATAGGTTGCAAAGGGAATGCTGCCTTCTGTACTTGTCTAGAAGCCTTTTGGCAGATTATGCATTTACGACATAATGCATGGGCATATTTGAATAACGTTGGCCAATAGTACCCAAATCTTAATAATTTTTGAGTAGTAGTGTCTCCACCAAAGTGCCCACCAACTTCTCCTGCATGTAGTTCAGATAACACTTTATTTGCTTCATCTCTTTCCAAACAATGCATGAGGATGTTGTCAAAAACTTTTTGGAATAATACGCCATTTACCAGCTGGAAAGGTGCAAATTTTAGTCTTAATGCTCTTCTCTCTTTTGGATTGATATGGCGAGGAGCATAACCGTGTGTTAAATAAAACTTAATGTCATAAAACTAAGAGTTAGTAAAAACTTGTGTACAACAGATTTGATTTTGACTAGGCTGATTTATAGTTAAGACATTAATTTGACTATGTTTCTCTTCAACTGAATCAACCACTAGTTTGCATAGACCTTGACCTCTGAAAATTTGCGCATGGGTAATTTCGAGGTCATACTGTTGTAATGATGTCATCTAGTTTGCTCATTTTTCACCTAATTCCTTTTGCACTAACAAGTTTCTGACAGCGAGGTAAGGCACAATGACTTTAGTTCTGGATTTCAGTACATACGATCGAAAATTCTTTACTGCTTTAAAAACTATATAAGCTTGTTGGTCTACAGCTGGGTAGTTAATATCTACTCCTTTGAAGGCTGATCTCATAAAGGCAATGGGGATTTCATTTCTTTCAGTGGTCTTTTGGGTCAAGACAACGACATAAGATCGATCAGAGGTGAACGTATAAAGAGTGAAATCTTCTGAAAAATCAGGAAACATTAACGAGGGAGCCTCCACTATGGATTTTTTGATGGAATCAAAAGCTTGATTTTCCTGCAGTCCCCAATGATACTGAAAATCATTTTTAATTAAGTTTTGCAATGGCCTTACCATTTTTGAAAAAATTGGGACAAACCTTCTCACAAAATTGATCTGCCCTAAAACCGATTGCATAGATTTTTTGGAGGAGGGGGGAGGAAGTTTGGAAATGGCTTGAGTCTTTTCGGGATCAATGATCATCCCATCAATGGATATGATGAATCCGAGAAGTTTTCCTTGTTCCACTACAAAGATAGACTTCTTAGGGTTTAGAGATATGTCGTACTTGCAGCATTGTTGTAGGACAGACCTAAGGTGAAATAAGTGATCTTTCTTGTTTTTGGAGAAAACAATAACGTCATCAAGATAGACCACTACAGATTGATTGATGAGACCACAAAAACCAATATCCATTTCTCTCTGGAAAATGACCCTAACATTTATAAGCCCAAAAGGAATTTTCCTGTAGGCGTAAGTACCCCATGGGGTACAGAAAGTGGTTTTTAACTGGTCTGGGGAAGACATGAGGACCTGGTTGTATCCTGAAAAATCATCGAGTAGTGACAGTCTTTTAGAACCAGATACTTACTGAAGAATTTTTTCCATTGGAGGAACAAGATAATTGTATTTGTCAGACGCTTGGTTCAAGTTCCAAAAATTGACATAGAGTTGAATTTCTCAACTTTTCTTCCTTACAGGGACAAGATTAGACACCCATTGTGTGTGTCTTACTGGAAATATTATCTTTGCATTCAATAGTTTGTTTAGTTCTTTCTTGATCGTCGGTTCCATCTTAGGGTGCATCTTTCTCAGCTTCTGCTGAAAAGATTGAGTCTGGGGTTTCATGGGGATGAAGTGTTGTATTATTTTAGGGTCAAAAGTTTTTAAATCATCATATGTCCAAGCAAAGGAATCCTTGAATTCTCTAAACAATTTTATAAAAGTGGACCGCTCTTGCTCGAAACATCCTGTTCCCAGATTAATACATTGTAGATTATCTTTATTCCCTAAATTTACCTTTTCATGGGTCAAGGAAGAACTGCTTGTTTTACAATTTACTGATTTTCTGAATTTGTCATGCAAATCATAAAAAATTTCTAATCTTACCATGGATTTAGGGATAGAATTTACCAAATCCGATGTTGATTCGGGAGATCTCGAGTCTAATATTACCGTAAAATTGTGGAGATCTTCATCGTGGGTGCCTTCCTCAATAACTGCACCTTGGAAGGTGTCCTCCATGTGAAAAAAACTAATGATTTGTTGATCATCATCAAACACTCTCCAGTTAGTGACGTTGTCTGTGACCGATGGTCTGAACAATAACTCAATTGAAAATGCATTTGGGGAAAGACCTTCTGCGGGAAAAAGTTTGGAAGTGACGTTACCTAATAAATCAACCTCAAAATTGTTTAATCTCGGAATGGAATTGATGTTAAATGCATAAAAATTGTGCATTAGATTCCATACCTCGGCTTCATAAATTTTTAGGTGTGGTGATAGGGAATGTATGGAATTTATTACCTGTTTGACCACAAATTCTGAATCACCAAATACCATTAATATATGTACGTTCATATCTACCACTTTCTTAAGTCCTTGCAAAAGTGCCTCATATTTGGCGGTGTTGTTTGTACATTCAAACTCTAATCGACAGGCGATCAAAGTTTTATTACCTGCCGAGTCGATGAGTACACATCCTGCACAAGCTCATTCTCTATATTTGGATCCATCGAAGTAGAGGGACCATATGTGAGATTCATCGGTAGTGTTTGGCACATTTGGTAAAGCTGATGACTGTGTAGATGTCATGAGCCCTGACTGTTGTTTCGGATCAGTGATGGTGGAGGTTTCAGCCATGAAGTTACCGAAGAAGGTGTTCATTTCCTGCATTTCGAGTGAATTAGTGGAAGCATTAAATGGTTCATTAACGCCATTCAAATCCGTCACAGTATCCTTGAGGTAACACTCACTATTAATCCTAATTCTTTTTGTCTTTCCATTCTCTAGTAGCCATAAATGAGACCAGTCTGTTGCAAAATATCCATGCAGCTGTTTGGACCAATCCCTGCTTAAGAATAAACCGTAAACTTCAGGGATGTCAGCAATAATGATATTAATAATTTGGTGAACCTTAGGATTAGAGGATATCCTAACAAGCAATTTTTTTAGTTCATCAATTACCTTAACATTTGACCAATCGAGATGAATGATTTTAAGACTAGAAGGTTGAACTTCAGCATTGATTTTTTGGAAAATAGACAAAGGCATCAGATTTGATGATGTGCCAGAATATACCATGAAATTATGTATATTTCTATTGAAAATTTCAGAAGTTAATAAAAAAGGTGGGATATTTTTGTGGGTATTAACAACAGAAATCTGTTGATTTTTAGTCATTGTCCCTGAAATTACTTTATCTACATTTGATACAGTTTTTCCAGTGAGGTCCCTTTCATCTGAGGGTTCGGGTGTTGTTTTAATGGGGACATTTTGAGTTGTTTTAGGGTTGGTTTATGCAATTCTCTTGCCATTTAGATTGTTTTTTTTACTATTTTTTGCAATGTTCTGAAGCATTTTCTGTAGAAGAAAAGGAAACTTCAAAAGTTCATAAACATAAATATTAGCTCTATGTTTCTTTAGGTCTTCGATCAAATCATATTCTAAGTTTGGAGATGCTAAATTTTGTTTTTTTTTCAGAGGCACATAAGTACTTATTTCGAAAGAGGGTTTACTCTGAGTTTTGCTTCTAGTGTTGTAAGGATGGACAGTTTCAGAATTAGCTTGAAAAATACAGTTGGAAAAATGCCCGAAAACATTGGGAGATGATTCCTCTTCTGCAATTGTTTCTTCTTCAACTACCTCTTCATTATTCTCAGGGGGGACTAAGTTATCATGTGCTTCAAGGATATTTTGTATAGCATATTGTAGGCTTTCAAAATTCAGACCCTCAGGGGTTGGTTTTGGTCAGTTCGAGGGAAAAGGTTTTCTAAAAGGAGGTTTGTAAATTCCTTTGCTTGAAGATGATTCTTCAACTGATCTCCTCAAGTCTACGACTTGATTTGATAATTTATGGATGGCCTTTTATAAACTTTCCAAATCTGAGGTTTTAGTTTGGGGAGGCCTAGGAAGAATTTCTATTTTCTTCTTAGAAGATGGGGTTATTTCAGCCCCATTACTAAGATTATCTTTCAAGCTCAAAATATCTTTTTCAATTTGACTTGCCTCCTCAAAGGCTTCCAGTAACGTTGATTTTTTAGACCTCTTAACCCAAATTTCTATACTATTGTGTAGAGCTTTAGTGTAATATGCCACAATAAGGCTTTTTGCTGGCATAGAATCGGTGGGGATTCGATTTTTTAACGTGAGGAACCTTTGGTTAAAATATTTCACTTTCTCCTTAGCTTTCATCTTTAAGCTGGAGAGTTCCATGACTAAGACTTCCAGAGTTTTTTCATCTCCGAAATTCTCTAGGAAACAGGTCTCGAATCTGTCCCAAGATACAATGGTATGAGGTTGTTGGGTGAAATACCATGTAGAGACATTGCCTACAAACGTATAAAGAAAAATTCTACATACTACATCTTCATGTTCTACACTTCGGAGTATAATGGCTAGTATGAATTTTTTTATGTGATCTTCGGCGATTTACTTAGAATCAGGATCAAACTTAGGTAACCATTTATCCATATGTTTTGATAAATGGTGTTGGGGTCTAGGTACGACCACAACGGCTTGGTCTAGCCAAGGCCTGGTGAGATTGTTCTGGTTTTCCATGGGTGTAGGCGGTGTTGAAGGCTGAGAAGGTTCAGATGATGAACTACATTTGTTAAATGACTCTCCTCTTGAGGAGGAAGGAGATGAATGAGGTGGGGAAGGTGGAATACTAGATCCTTAGGCTGCAAGAGTAGGGGTGTGGTCAGGATCTGTGGTATTATCTCCTAAAGGATCAAAACGTAGACTAGTGCCTTCAAGTTTCTCTCGGATATCCGATAAATCTAAATATTGATTGAGAGGCCTAATAGGTTGTCTGATACGGGCCAAATCATTGTGTGTCTTTAAGAGTGACTGACGAACAATTTCTTGTACGTCAGGCCCTTGAGGATTCAGTGTTACTGGCTCAACGAGAATCTCAGGATTTTCGTTCGAAGTAGTTGTTGTTTGAGACGTAAAGTTATTGTCAGAATGACTTCGTGTTACTATAGAGGAGAAAGTGTGTGGGGGAGGAGTCTTACGCCTTCCACATGCCATCAATTGTATTCAGGCCCTCCTTCTAGCGTCATTTGTTGACGGGGGAAAGTGACCGTCCATCAGCTGGAAGAACGAGTCTAGTCAGGGGTTGTCTAAATAACCCAAGTCGTTTGGTGTAACTCCTTCTGACGGGTTTAATGGCTCCATTAGCCAATCTAAAAGTCCTAAAGAAATAAATAACTAACTAATTGATAATTACTATGTATATATGCACATAAGTATGATGTAACTATTATAGATATATTTAAATAGCATATTTACTTATCTTGTGTATGTACATGATATACACACTGCAAGTATTAATCTAAACTTACAAAACTCAATGTGAAAAATGACTTCTTTGAAAAAAGAAGATAAAGAAAGCACATAACATATTTTTTCATTTTTTCTTTATCAATCTAAACTAATAAGAAAGAATACCATGAAACAAAAATATGTGGATAGTCAAAAGCCAGACCATATATTCAAGTTCCAGTGTTGAGTAAATGATAGAAAAACATAAATAAGATAACATGCTAGTGATTTAACAATATGCATCAGAACATCCACATAATTAGAGAACATCCAACTACCTTGTCCAAGAGGGAAACCTGCAATGAACCTTAAAATTGTTCTAAATAAATGTAGAACAATGTGTTGGCAGTTGAGTTTTAATAATAGAATGAATGATACAAATATTTTTTGTGATCTTATGATTGCAAGCGATTACATTAAGATAAATCTGATTGTAACAACATTGCATTTAATCATTCAACTAAAATTTAAAGAGAAATCTTGTCATTTGAGCTGAATAATGATCACTCTGTTTAATATCTGAAGCATCAAATATGGAAGATATTTTAAAAAGAATTATCCAAAAAAAAATAACAGATTATGAAGTCTAAAGTTATCAAAAAACTATTATTTTATCAGGATAAACAAAGTACAAATGAAAACACCATTTACAAGAAGCTAAAGCTAAAATGAAAATTGTTGTTCCATTCAAGTTTGTGAATTAATCGTCCACCTTCAGCCCCAGGCCAAGATGTCTTCATTACAAAATTATGAAGTATTTAAAGAGTTCAGGCAAACTAAGCATCCTATCTTCTAAGATAGGATCAAATCCCAAGATGAATTACTAATTACAAAAATAGAGGGTGATAAAACCACTCAATATCAAACCGTATCTCCCAAAATTATAAAAGGTTTGTTTCTGTTTACAAAATGAGCCAAAGAAATGGCTAGTTAACTAAGCCTAGAAATACTCCATCTCATTAGATCACCACAAGCTACACGATATCTTGAAAGGAAAAATGAAATAAAGAAATTTAGATATTAATTTAACCAATATTTTCCAAAATTTCAAATGAGAATAGGCTGGCTACAATATCTATTGATTCTAAAGCTAGTCTTATTTTAAATAACATAAATCTAGTTCAATCTATATTAATAAAAAAAAATCAATAAAAGCACAACTAATATAAAAACAAATCTTTACCTTTCAACTAAATGCTAAATTCGACTCATAAACCCTCAGAGTTAATCACTGCTTTGACGCACTCAACATTTTTTATTATGACATTTCCAGTTCTTTTCAAGTTTTTTCCTTGCCTTTGTGCACTGAAATTGAGTCTGTGGTTTTCACCTGTTAATGAGTCAATCTGAGCTGCGAGGGTCTTGATCTTCACTTGAAGGAAGAGGACATTTGTATAATACTTGTTTATCCAATGTAAACACACCTCACACCATGGATCTGGAACAGTTGGTTGAGAAGACATATGACTGTGCGTCAAAACGTTTCCACTGTCCACTGTGGGTTTTTGAGTGAGTTTGATCCCTGGAAAATCTTCGTTATGTTTCAGGCATGGTGGCAGATTATCTACAAAATCGTAAGTCTGACTGGGATCCGATTTATGGTAATTTGGGTCTTCCTCCTCCAATAAATTTTCAATCTCAGAATCATAGCTCTCATGGACCTCGATCACCTTGATCGAGCTCACATGAGCTTTTTTTTTATTCCATAAACTCCTTGAGATTAATATCTGAGATATTTTTTTATTAAACCCTACGTCTAGATTCTTCCTTGATAGTTTGCGTGAGCGTTTATTGGCGGTTGTTTCCATGGTATTAGGGAAAACATCCTTCTCATGCTCAGGAGATTCAATGACCCTAGGGTCAACATACTATTGCTCAAACATAGGCTCATCGAGCGTGGCCTTATCACAGGGTTCTTTGGATAAGAAAATTGGTCTGTCAGTGGAAGGGATAGGGGATTTTTCCAGCATAGACTTATCAACCACATGAACCTCTACAGGGTTGGATGTAACAAATCCATTGCGAGATAGGAAAGTATCCCAATCGTCGTCGTGTAATTTCAAATGATCGACTAACAACATCCTAATTAACCCGTGGTGGAATAAAATGGAATTCAAACTCTGCCTTTTATACCTATTAGCCATTTTATATAAACTTCTCAATAAGTAAAATGGCATGTTCAACTGGAAACTATTGAAATTCATTAACAGTCTTATGTGGTAAAGAAAAACGATTCCGAAGGGAGCTTCACATGTAACGAACTATCTTAAAACTGCCAATAAACTGTGCCACCTAGTGTTTAACAGAGATATTAGCATACCTTTGTCACAACACTAGATTTTCTGAGAGTTAAAGAACAAAATCCACGACACCTCCTCCAACTTGGAATTCTTAAACAATTTTTTCCCGGTAAGGGGAAGGCCTATTGCCTGGCTCAAAAATTCCTCAGTGATTTCGATTTGAACATCACCCACTTTGGCTCTGCATCCATTGAAAGAGGGGGTGAACTCATGGGATTCTTGCAAGTTGTAACCTTGGAATTTCTTGAGAAACTCAAGTCAACCCTGACTCTTAAGGTCTTCACTCGCATCATCATATAGAAGCAAGGTTTGGGAGCCATTTTGTTTGACACAGATGACAGGGGCCATATGGATTCAGAAAAGCAATCATGAAGGCAGACATAAATCATTGTAAGCATGAAGGGTTTCAAAAATAGAGGAAACCAGGGAAAAAACCAAAGGAATAAAACCCATCATTACCCTAGCATGATTAAATGAGGGCATGAGGGGTTTCATACGAAAATCATACATTTTGTGTGATGAATTTCCAAGAGTACAGAATGAAGCCCAAGACTTTAACTTGGAATGATGGATTTTTCAATTTCAGATTGCCACCTCAAACAGAGTACAGGGTATGACCATGTGTATTCGAATATCATCATTGTGTAAAGGGTGGAGTTGATTTTCTAAGGTTAGGAGAAGAGGTGTTTTACAAACCAAAGAATAATGATAAGAAAAATGATTTACCAAGAATTATAATGAAACAAAACCATAGTCTAATTGCAATCAATTCTTGGAGTATTATGAAAAACTCAAGATATATCTCATAATCAAATGAGAAACTTATAAAAAAGGTTTTATTGATATATGATAGACTTCAAAGAAAACAATACTCAGTAAAAGATTTGTAAGAAAATCAACCCTTTGAGACATAAGCGTTAGATACAATTTTCAATACGATCATAAGTATTCAATGCTTCATTCATGATTTCAGTCATGAATGAAGCACGGAAACAAAAAGAATAAGAACAATCGATACAACCTCTTACAGCCGAAAAGTCACCTTCAAACAACAATACTTGTGACAAAGCTGTAACATCCCACTCTGGTGCACTGAGAAAACTTATTATTTGAGGACACTTGCTCGCAAGTGATCTGGACTTTTCTGATGTTAAAACATTTATACTTGATTATGATGTGTTATGATAGACGACATGATGTTTTACTACTTGATGTAGACAGGTGCTATTGAATCAGTTTTATTGAGTGTGTAGGGTTTTGGACCTTGAGGATGAAAAGGCATCGGTGGAACCCCTTGGACTCCGGATTGAGTCAGGGAGTGTGTTGTTTGGGTTGATTTATTAATCGTGATATTTTTATTGATTTTATGATATGATGTTGATATGTTCTGACACGATGGTTGATGATGCAGGCTGACGATAGCTTGCCGACCAGACTCACATATGGAGTAAAGGGGCTACACACGATTTCCAGAGAGGTTGAGGGAGAGGTGTGGACAACAGCCCTGCCACAACCTACTATCACTCCTGTCGTGGCTCGATCTGTAGGTTAATGATTACCTAGTTCAAGACGATCCACGATGCCGTGAGGGAAGACTGCGACAGTTGCTCATGATGATTCTAAGGGGCGCGCAATAAGGCGGGGGCATTATTCCTTAGAGCCCTTAGTCTCCCACAAGTTCACCTGGCGGAGTGTTGACTCCAGGGGTTATAGATGTCTACCGATCAGTCAAGTTGGTGAGTGGCACCCTTGGAGCACGTGGTGCATCCTGAAGGGCACGTCGCACAAAAGAAACGCAAGTTGGCGAGTGGCACATTTGGAGCACATGGTGCATCCTGAAGGGCACGTCGCGCAACAGAAACAAACGAGGCGAGTGACACCGTTGGAGCATGTAATGCGTCCTGAAGGGCACATCGCATTGATGATGATGATGAGAAAAACCTAGATGACCCTTAGACCTTAACGCCTTAAGAAATTCTCAAAACGACTCCCCTAATTAATTGTCGCCCAGTTCAAATCTAAACCTAAATTTAAAACATCTCTAAGATAAAATTTGGATTAGCCTTAAGAAAAGACCCTACAAAAATAAACATAAGGGCGTAAACTAAAACCCTCCTAAGTGTTAGTTAAA
>ML776998.1:67629-86866 GCA_009831015.1 Picea engelmannii
ATTAAAAGCATGTAAGGGGATCTAGGAACACCTAGGAGTAATTTTAGGAGCGACTCTAGGTGGGTGAGGGAAATGAGTCTTTTAATAATTATAAAGAAAATAATTTTGGAGAAACGTGGGGGATGAGTGACACTTGGACGACAGAGAATTTTTAGAGGATTTTCATTAAAACTTAACTTAATAGTGATTTAGGGAAAGTAGGTGGGTCTCAAATTTCTATAAAGGAAAGGGAAGATGAGGAAGAAGGGGAGGAACAATTAGAATAACGTTACGCTACCGGATTGTGGCTTGATTGATTGCTTGTGAGGAGTTGGGTTTTTCTCAGCTCGGATTGGAGTGGTAGCTTAGCCTTGCAAGGCAAGCTGAGAAGCTAGACTTATCTTCTGGAATTTGTGTGGCCCATTTGCGGCTCGGGGGGCTAAGGGGGAAGCATAGTACCCCTAGAGATTGGCTGGGAGGTACCGGTGAGGTCGCTACGGTCGGAAAGAAGGAGCGGCAAGGAGCGCTGGACATCAATCGAGGCGGTCAAAAGGGAAAAGGTACATGCGTTATTTGGTAGAGTAGAATGCTTGGATGTGATTCTTCGCTGTAATTTTATTGCTGTATAATTTTACTACCAATGACAACCACGGTGATAGTTAGCATGCATGGTAAAAATTTTATTATTATTATTCAAGACTTTATCTCTAAAGTTAGGCGTGTTGGTGTAATTATTGGTGTTGTATTTGAGTCTGGTTTCCCCTGAAATAGTTCCCTTACCATACTCGAGTTTGATGTAAGGTTATGACTGAACCTTATTGAATAAAATTGTCCGAATCAGTTTCTGGAATGAATTTCTATGATGCGCTGCCAACATATTTTTCCATATATGTTGCACTGCCAATATATTTTTCCCATATATGTCTGCACTGCCATATGTTTTTCCCTTGCGGAATTCCTTGTATCACTGGTGGCAGTTGGGTCTTTCTACGTATATATTTCACATCTTCGAATCCATCATTTTAAATTGGATTGCTTATTCTGTGCACGAGCTTTGTTTTTATTTCTCTATGGGCAAACACAATTTCTGTGCTTTTTATTTCTCTGTGGGAAAACTCAATTTCGGTGGATTTTTATTTTTCTGTGGGCAATTCATGTTCTGTGGCTTTTTATTTTTCTGTGGGCAGATTCAAGTTCTGTGGTGTTTTATTTTATTGTTGGCATTTTCAGTGAATGTGGGTGTTCCATTTGGGGTCTACGATTTATTTTATTGCTGGAAAAAGAGAGGACTTATTATAGGCATTGGGTCTCTTTATATGCCAGTATTGTGGCGTTAGGCATCCCATGTATTTCTTTCTACACTTGTTTGGTGTCCTGAAGTTGGAGAATTATGAAATTCTGAGTTGCCTGTTGTTTATCTCCATGTCTGAATTTAATGTTAGTCGCGACTGAGGTTAAGTCTTTACTAAGAATGCATCGAGTGCGTCTAGTGCATGAAGCGACCCTGTGGAATCCAACTCTACGTATGGTGTACCCCTGCATTCTGTCCTCTGAACTGGTAGCCTTACTACAACCTGAAACAAATTGATCCAGAAGCGTTGGTTTCCTTTCAGTCGTGGAGGTATCCTCCGCCTCCCTATGGCCCCATTGAGCCCGAACCCACTTTACCAAAACTTTTCAACTCTGTATTAGTGATTCAAGACTGGACAGAGTATTGTTTATTCCTAGAGTTTCCCCTTAAGATCTTCGTCTCGTTATGTTCGCGCGTAGGCTCCAATATCCACCTCTGCGGAAGTTCCACAGGTCTGATTTTCCACGTGGTCCCGTGCATCACTTCGCCTTGACAGTCGACTGGTGGTACATCCCTGGTAGGTGTCCATCTCAGCATGTTGCGGTGACCACCGAGTGTTTAACGCCTTGCCTTGAGATGGCCCCGTTTACCCATGATTTTAATGGTTGATTTCTGATTTTTGCCTTGGCAGCTGCCTTGAATTTCGGATTCTCCTGCATGCGCGATTAAGTCTCCCTTGATTCCTGACACTCCCACTCAGCCGCGAGCTCCGTGATAGTTGTTGCCGAGTTGCCCTTTTTCCTTTGTAGACATTTCAGATAAAAAAAAAATATCTAATCCACAACTCTTTATCTGCTTATTTAACTTGAATTAATGATTCCATCCATCTTGTCTATTGTCGGCATGAGAACCTATCAGTTTTTGCATCCTGGCGAAATTTTGGCCTTCCATGGAACCTATGATTAAATTTACAACATACATGGTTTTATTACAGTTGTCTTGTTTTTATTAATTTATTGTTATTTGAATAATTCCTCTTTTCCCTTCCAAAAAATCTTGACATTTATATATGCTATTGGATGTAATGATTATGTAAAACGATTAATGGTCATGATTATGTAACGATTATTTAATGAATTGTTTAATATTAAACCTCATGGTTATGGAACGGTTAAGTTTAATGTGGTTATCGTATATGGTAAGGTTAATGTAGTTGATAAATAAAATATCACGGGTAATGTATGGTCATGGTATTGTTATTACCATGTAAAACGAAAAATGGTTGATATTTCATGGTGGGGATGACAACTAATTATCATCAGTAGCAGATTATATAATGTCCTAAACTAAGCGCATTGAGTCATTATGATATGGTAAATGTGGATGTACAATTATTTGAGGATTGCATTAGTAATGGAACTTTATGAAAATTGGATTGCTATTAAACAATTTACAATAGGTTTCCCTTTGATTTTTATTTATTAGGTTAATCATCGATTGTTCTAATTGCAATGTCGTGGTAATGGAAACTCACTATTGGTTAAAGAACAATGTTATTTTATTAAAAGAATATGATTTCCAGCTGAATAAAGGATGAGTTGCAATGAAGAAAACCTTTAAAATTCAATCTGCCATATGTTCCCAATCTTTCGAATTTAACAAGTTAATCACAATTATTTTATTATAATGTTGTAATGAAAATAAATCCTTAGCTCAATTTACAATGCTATCTTTTATAAAAGCAAATACATGGTTATTATGGACAGGTTCCTAATAGTTCTGTTGTTATTAATCACAACAAGGGTAACGACATCATTAGTTTAATTGCAATGATATTGTGATATAGAAGGCGATGATATGATTATGTTATGGTGATGTTATGGTAATTCAGTTAATGCGCATTATTTAAGACTGAGATGGTAACTCGTCGCTTAATGAAAAAAAATGGAGTAATTGGTCTATGATTAAGGTCATTGAGTCTCAATAGTGGGTGGTCGATGTCAAAATCCTTCTGACTTGCGTCTCCCGTAGAGGTCGTGGTTGTCCTTGATTTTGTAGTACTTGGTTGTCTTTCATTGTGTGGTCTGCTTGTGTCGGGCAGGATGTAGACACCTCCATGTTCCTCAGAACAGTCGCCAGCCCTAAGACCTTAAATGGTTAAAATCGATGGGAACCTGGGCTTGAGCGTTCCTTATGTGTCTTGGAGGTCCTAACCATTGCAGGGTAGGATGGAGGGGTAGTCACTTTTACTTATTGTTGATTGATTTTGGTGTAAGGAATCCAGTGTCGTATCAAGAGTCTCGAGCCCTTTAAAGGCAGGGTTTCCACTCTAGTGACACACCTGACGGAGATTACTAGTTTCTGCCTGAGCAGTCAGCCAGGAGCCTATCTGACCTTCTCTCTCTCCGGAGCAGCGAACTAAGATTAAACGCCCTGCTTCCCTGTGCAGAAATAGTAAGATCTAATACTATGGACTCTTCCCTCTGTGTTCGTACTATGCATAAACCAATATGTCGTTAAATGTTTGCGTTGTGCGCCTTATTTCTATGGTCCTTTATTGCTTGCTGTTACTCATTGTGTGCCTTCAGTCTTCTTGTGATGAACCTCGTGGTCACGTCTTGTTGGTTGTCAAATGGTGACGTAGAGTCAAGTGTGTCTGTTACTTCTACATGCATGCACACACCTTAAATACAAAAAAAAAAAATTGCACCTGTTATCAGAGTTGTTGTCGTAACGAGGAGGTCGTTACATATGGTATCAGAGTTGGTCCGACCCATGGCTTGGGATTCGCCATGGCTTTTCATTGACATGATTAGATTGATTATACTGTTGTTGATCGAGTTGATTGTTTGTGTGCAGGTAATCATGGTTAGAGGACACTGCGGAGGCAGACGACGGGGTGCTAGGGGAGGAGGCGTGACGCCTCTAGTAGCATCCATGCCTGAGGGGTCTAATCCCCAGGGAGGCGAGCAGGTTCTCGGACAGGAGAATATAGAAGTTGGTGATGTCGTGGGGATGATGAGATCTTTACAGTGCATGTCTGATGCGTTGATCAGCCGATTGGATAGAGATGAGGCCAGGGCGCCGGCACCTGCTGAGGTTCCATCGCGCGCATCGGTCGTTACTGGTAGCATTCACTGTGAACTCGAGAAGGTTAAATTTCTCGAGTTCTTTGGAGCCCCGGATGGCACCGCCGCTGAGGCATGGCTGGAGAATATGGCGATGTGCTTCGCACTTCGCGATTATACCTCCAACATGAAGGTCCACATGGTGGTATTTCAACTGAGGGGGAGCGCTCTTCTATGGTGGAAGACGATCCTGTCGCAGCTGAACATGGCTGTTGAAGAGGTGTCATGGGAACTGTTCGAGGAACAGTTCCTAGAGAGGTACCTTTCATAGGAATTCATTGAGCATCATCTCAATGAGTTCAACGCATTACGACAGGGAGGTCGTACGGTGCCCGAGTACGAGGCACGTTTTATGGAGTTGCTCCGGTATGCTCCGCACCTTAACATAGAGAAGCTCAAGGTCAACATGTTTGTGTTTGGCCTTAACGGCAGCCTGCGTGTAAAGGTTAGGATCTTGATGCCTCAAACCTTGCACGACGCTGTCCAAAAGGCCCTCATAGCAGAAGAGGAGCTTATCAATGGGGGTCAAACCAGGACTCCATCGAGAGCATCGGGGCAAGGTTCCTCTGGTACACCGCAGCATCAGACATCGGCGAGACATATGCTGAGATATCATGGTTTCCAGAGAGGATCCACTTTTTCTACACCCTGACGACCGCCACCTCAGCAGCGGACACCTTATCGGGGACCACAACACCAGTAGCAGCATTGCCCGCAGCAACAACAGTTTAGGCCTGTTCAGCAGAACAGACTGGGGTTCTAGGCCAGCGGGCCGTCATCTTCTACTTTGGGTACCAGGACTACTGGGCCTAAGAAGGGGTGTTGGATGTGTGGGGAGCCACACTACCAGTGCGACTGTCTTGTGGAGAGGAACAGAGCGTCCGGATCAGCCAGACCCACTACAGTGGGAGATATGGGCAAGGCCTATCGGATTCATGCAGTGTTGAATAACCGCCAGGCAGAGCACCAGTCAACTGTGCTCGAGACGATAAGTATTGACACTGACTAGACCCTTAGTATTTTGATAGACCCAAGTTCTACTGAGAGTTTCATTTCTGGTGCAGCGCTAAAAAGGATTAAGGCAAAGGAAGTCGAACATGATGAGTTTAACTTCATAGAGATGGATTCAGGAGCCAAACAAAAGGTTGGAGGAAAGGTTACGGGTTGTGCCCTTAACCTGGGAGAGTCTGTCACAAGGGTCAACTTGTACGTCACGATCTTAGGATCTTACGACGTCGTGATTGGTATGGATTGGTTGGAATCGCATGAGGCGATACTCAACTGTAAGACAAAACGGTTGAGCTTTGTCGCTAATGAAGGATAGGGACGTGTGATCGTAGGAAGGAACCAAGGAGTATCCTTGAGGTTCATCTCTTCCTTACAGTTATGGAAGAGTATGCACAAGGGGTGCAAGCTTTATGCGATCCTTGCACTAAATGAAAATGGAGTAGCAGAAGGTCTAGAACACCTTCCGGTGGTGAAGGAGTTTGCGGATGTATTTCCAGAGGATTTGCCTGGGATGCTGCCAGAGAGAGAACTGCAGTTTACCATAGACCTTAAACCAGGGACCAAACCGATAGAAAGAACGCCTTATTGGATGTCGACCCTGGAGTTGCAAGAGATGAAAATGCAGCTGAAGGAGTTTTTGGACCTGGGACTGATACGTCCTAGTGTGTCACCGTGGGGTGCACCGGTTATTTTCATTCGAAATAAGGATGGATCGTGGAGGCTTTGCATTGACTACCGTCAACTGAACAAGGCTACGATCAAGAATCAGTATCCCTTACAAATAATTGACGATCTGTTCGATCAAATGAAGGGTGCGATGGTGTTCTCCAAGATCGATTTGCGATCAAGGTATCACCAGTTACGGATCAAGGAGGATGACGTCCCTAAGACCACCTTTAAGACGAGATTTGGACATTACGAGTTTATTGTTTTACCGTTTGGACTGACAAACGCCCCAGGGGTATTTATGAGTTTGATGAACGGGGTGTTCCGCGAATACCTGGACAAGTTCGTCCAAGTATTCATTGATGATATCTTGATCTACTCTCGGATGACGGAGGAGCATGACGAGCACTTACGCTTGGTACTACAGTGTCTACGAGAGCACAAATTGTATGGGAAGTTGTCCAAATTCTCTTTTTACAAATTGAGGATTCACAACTTAGGGCATGTCATCTCCGGCGAAGGTATTGTCGTGGATCCAGCCAAGGTTGAGGCTATTATGGAATGTCCTGCGCTGACGAATGTCACAGAAGTCTGTAGCTTTATGGGTTTAGCAGGATACTATCGACGGTTTGTCGAGGGATTTTCGAAGATAGCAAATCCGATCACGAAATTGCAGAAGAAAAACAAGAAGTTTGTTTGGACCGATAAATGCGCGGAAGCATTTCGAAGGCTTAAGGAGTTGTTGACAATAGCACTGATACTAAAGGTCCCTGACATGGATGCAGACTTCTTGGTATGCACTGACGCATCCAAGGAAGGTTTAGGCAGAGTCTTGATGCAAGACGAAAGAGTGATTGCTTACATTTCGAGGAAACTGAGAAGGCATGAGGAGAACTATGCGACGCATGATTTGGAGTTATTAGCCATCGTATATGCCTTGAAGGTTTGGAGACACTACCTTGTTGGATGAAAATTTGAATTAAGGACTGATCATTGTGGACTACAACACATTTTTACGCAAAGTGACCTGAACGCGCGACAACGACATTGGTTGGAATTGCTTAGCGAGTACGACTTCGAGATTACTTACATAAAGGGAACAGTTAACCGAGTAGTTGATGCTTTGAGTCAGAGACCACGCATCTTTTCGATGTTTCCTCTTCAGATGAACATACATGAGAAGATTCTCACTTTACAGCGTGACAATGACTGGTACCAAGAAGTCGATGATTTTATCGGATAAAACACAATGATGGTACCACGATATGAGGGATTTTCTTTTGATAGTGATGGGTTATTGAGGTTTAGAGGTCGGATTTATGTACCGCCAAACGACGAGTTGAGGATGTTGATCCTAAGCGAGGCTCATAGATCAGTTTACATGGCTCACCTCGGAGTCATGAAGATGAGGGCAGACCTTACACCCTTATTCTTCTGGAAGGGAATGAAGGCCGACATAGTCAACTTTGTGGCTATATGTTTAGAGTGTCAGCAGGTTAAGGATGAACATAGACACCCAACAGGATTACTTCAACCACATGTCATTCCGGAATCGAAATGGGAAGTCATTTCGATGGATTTTATTGTTGGATTGCCACTGACGGCAAGGAGACACGACTCTATTTTTGTAGTAGTAGACAGTTTGATGAAGAGTGCTCACTTTATTCCTGTGCGCACGACGTATCAGGCACCTAACATCGCTAGAGTTTTCATGAGTGAGATTGTGAGGCTGCATGGCATGCCTAAGAAGATTATATCCGATCGAGGATTGGTGTTTACTGGACGATTTTGGACGAGTTTCCAAGAGGCCTTGGGAACCCAACTTAATTTTAGTACTGCGTATCACCCAGAGACTGACGGAAAGACCGAACGAATGAACCAAACCTTGGAAGACATGTTGCGCATGTACGTGATGGACCAACAAAAACGTTGGGAGGAATTATTGCCTCTAGTAGAGTTTGCTTACAACAACAGTTACCAGAGCACCATTAAGATGGCGCCTTTTGAGTTTGTTTATGGGCGACCATGTCGGACACCCTTGAGTTGGGATTGGCTTGAGGATAGGGTCCTGGTGGGACCAGAAGCGATCCAAGAAATGGAAGAGAAAATGCAAACCATAAGGCAAAGGATTAAAGAAGCGCAGGATCGACAGAAGAGTTATGCTGATGCGCATCGAGTCGACCGTAGTTACGAGGTTGGCGATTGAGTCTTCTTGTGGGTTAAACCGCATAAGAGTTTGATCAAGTTTGGAAAGGGAGCTAAACTCTCTCCTAGGTTCGTGGGACCTTTTGAGATTGTGGAGAGAAAGGGGCCCGTGGCCTATCGACTAGCCTTGCCTGATTCTTTGAGGTGTATGCATGATGTTTTTCATGTATCTGTTCTGAGACATTCTGTTAGTGATCCTACACATGTGATTGACATGAGTTCCTTGCCAGTATCGGACGAGGGATCTCTCATGGCTGAGCCGGTCCGCATCTTAGATCATCGCATTCGACAGATACGACGTCGAACGGTAGATCAGGTCAAGGTCCAGTGGGATAGTTATAGTCCGCACTCGGCGACCTAGGAGGACGCATATGAGATGCGCCAACAGTTTCCATTTTTGTTTGGTAGATAGACATATGATACTGTGATACTTTTATTTTGGCATTTATACTGAGAAACTTCGGGATGAAGTTTAGACCAAGAGGGGGTGTATGTAACATCCCGCTCTGGTGCATTGAGAAAACTTATTATTTGAGGACACTTACTCGCAAGTGATCTGGACTTTTCTGATGTTAAAACATGTATACTTGATTATGATGCGTTATGATAGATGACATGACGTTTTACTACTTGATGTAGACAGGTGCTATTGACTCAGTTTTATTGAGTGTGCAAGGTTTTGGACCTTGAGGATGCAGAGGCATCGGTGGAACCCCTTGGACTCCGGATTGAGTAAGGGAGTGTGTTGTTTGGGTTGATTTATTAATCGTGATATTTTTATTGATTTTATGATATGATGTTGATATGTTCTGACACGATGGTTGATGATGCAGGCTGACGATAGCTTGTCGACCAGACTCACATATGGAGTAAAGGGGCCACACACGATTTCCAGAGAGGTTGAGGGAGAGGTGTGGACAACAACCCTACCACAGCCTACTAGCACTCCCACCGTGGCTTGATCTGTAGGTTAACGATTACCTAGTTCGAGAGGATCCATGATGTCGTGAGGGAAGACTGCGACAGTCTCTCACGATAATTCTAAGGGGCGCGCAATAAGGCAGGGGCCTTATTCCTTAGAGCCTTTAGTCTCCCACAAGTTCACCTGGCGGAGTGTTGACTCCAGGGGTTATAGATGTCTATCGATGAGTCAAGTCGGTGAGTGGCACCCTTGGAGCATGTGGTGCATCCTGAAGGGCACGTCGCACAAAAGAAACGCAAGTTGGTGAGTGCCACCCTTGGAGCACGTGGTGCATCCTGAAGGGCACGTCGTGCAACAGAAACAAACGAGGCGAGTGACACCCTTGGAACACGTAATGCGTCCTGAAGGGCACGTCGCATTGATGATGATGATGAGACAAACCTAGATGACCCTAAGAATTTAACACCCTAAGAAATTCTCAAAACGACTCCCCTAATTAATTGTCACCCAGTTCAAATCTAAACCTAAATTTAAAACATCTCTAAGATAAAATTTGGATTAGCCTTAAGAAAAAACCCTACAAAAATAAACATAAGGGCGTAAACTAAAACCCTCCTAAGTGTTAGTTAAAGTATTCTTAAATTTAAAGGGGGTAAAGTGAAGAGAGGGATAATTTAATTACGATCCGTGGTTTTAATCGTAAAAAAGAATAAAAATTAATTAACGTTGGAGAGTATAAAAGTTATGAATTTAAAAATAAAATGAATAGATTTATTAGCGCATCTATCTTTTTGGTTTTAAAAAAAAAAACAAGGAAGGAAAGAATAAATAATAGAAATAGGGAAACTAGTAATAAAGGAAACATAGTAAAGAAAAGTAGGGGACATAGGGTAAAAAGCAAAAAGGAATCAACAATTAAAAAACCTTCTAAAATGAACTAAATTTAGTAACTTCATTATAGGGAAAGTTATTAAAAGCATGTAAGGGGATCTAGGAACACCTTGGAGTAATTTTAGGAGCGACTCTAGGTGGGTGAGGGAAATGAGTCTTTTAATAATTATAAAGAAAATAATTTTGGAGAAACTTGGGGGATGAGTGACACTTGGACGACAGAGAATTTTTAGAGGATTTTCATTAAAACTTAAATTAATTGTGATTTAGGGAAAGTAGGTGGGTCTCAAATTTCTATAAAGAAAAGGGAAGATGAGGAAGAAGGGGAGGAACGGTTAGCGTAACATTACACTATCGGATTGTGGCTTGACTGATTGCTTATGAGAAGTTGGGTTTTTCTCAGCTCGGATTGGAGTGGTAGCTCAACCTTGCGAGGAAAACTGAGAAGCTAGACTTATATTCTGGAATTTGTGTGGCCCCTTTGTGGCTCGGGGGGCTAAGGGGGAAGCAGAGTATGCCTAGCGATTGGCTGGGAGGTACCGGTGAGGTCGCTACGGTCGGCAAGCAGGAGCGGCAAGGAGTACGGCACATCAATCGAGGCGCGGACATCATTCGAGGCGGTCGAAAGGGAAAAGGTATGTGCATTATTTGGTAGAGTAGGATGATTGGATGTGATTCTTCGCTGTAATTTTATTGTTGTATAATTTTACTGCCAATGACAACCACGGTGATAGTTAGCATGCATGGTAAAAATTTTATTATTATTATTCAAGACTTTATCTCTGAATTTAGGCATGTTGGCGTAATTATTGTTGTTGTATTTGAGTCTAGTTGCCCCTGAAATAGTTCCCTTACCATACTTGAGTTTGACATAAGGTTATGACTGAACCTTACTGAATAAAATTGTCCGAATCAGTTTCTGGAATGACTTTCTGTGATGCGCTGCCAACATATTTTTCCATATATGTTGCGCTGCCAATATATTTTTCCCATATATGTCTGCGCTGCCATATGTTTTTCCCTTGCGAAATTCCTTGTATCACTGGTGGCGGTTGGATCTTTCTGTGTATATATTTCACACCTTCTAATCCATCATTTTAAATTGGATTGCTTATTTTGTGCACGAGCTTTGTTTTTATTTCTCTGTGGGCAAACACAATTTGTGTGCTTTTTATTTCTCTGTGGGAAAACTCAATTTCGGTGGCTTTTTATTTTTCTGTGGGCAATTCATGTTCTGCGGCTTTTTATTTTTCTGTGGGAAGATCCAAGTTCTGTGGTGTTTTATTTTATTGATGGCATTTTCAGTGAATGTGGGTGTTCCATTTGGGGTCTACGATTTATTTTATTGCTGGCAAAAGAGAGGACTTATTATAGGCATTGGGTCTCTTTATACGTCGGTATTCTTGCACTGGGCATCCCATGTATTTCTTTCTACACTTGTTTGGTGTCCTGAAGTTGGAGAATTATGAAATTCTGAGTTGCCTGTTGTTTATCTCCATGTCTGAATTTAATTTTAGTCGCGATTGAGGTTAAGTCTTTATGAAGAATGCATCGAGTGAGTCTAGTGCATGAAGCGACCCTGTGGAATCCAACTCTACGTATGGTGTACCCCTGCGTTCTGTCCTCTGAACTGATAGCCTTACTGCAACCTGAAACAAATTGATCCAGAAGTGTTGGTTTCCTTTCAGTCGTGGAGGTATCCTCCGCCTCCCTGTGGCCCCATTGAGCCCGAACCCACTTTACCAAAAATTTTCAACTCTGTATTAGTGATTCAAGACTAGACAGAGTATTGTTTATTCCTGGAGTTTACCCTTAAGATCTTCGTCCCATCATGTTTGCGCGCAGGCTCCAATCTCCACCTCTGCGGAAGTTCCACAGGTCTAATTTGCCACGTGGTCCTGTGCATCACTTCTCCTTGACAGTCGACCGGTGGTACATCCCTGGTAGGTGTCCATCTCAGCATGTTGCGGTGACCACCGAGTGTTTAATGCCTTGCCTTGAGCTGGCCCCGTTTACCCAGGATTTTAATGGATTTTTGCCTTGGCAACTGCCCTGAATTTTGGATTCTCCTGCATGCACGATTAAGTCACCCTTGATTCCTGACATGCCCACTCAGCCGTGAGCTCCGTGATAGTTGTTTTCGAGTTTCCCTTTTTCCTTTGTAGACATTTCAGATAAAAAAAAAAAGATATAATCCACGACTCTTTATCTGCTTATTTAACTTGAATTAATGATTCCAGCCCTCTTGTCTATTGCCGGCATGAGAACCTATCAGTTTTTGTATCCTGGCGAAATTTTGGCCTTCCATGGAACCTGTGATTAAATTTACAACAGACATGGTTTTATTACAACTGTCTTGTTTTTATTAATTTATTGTTATTTGAATAATTCCTCTTTTCCCTTCCGAAAAATCTTGACATTTATATATTCTATTGGATGTAATGATTATGTAAAACGATTAATGGTCATGATTATGTAACGAATATTTAATGAATTGTTTAATATTAAACCTCATGGTTATGGAATGGTTAAGGTTAATGTGGTTATCGTATATGGTAAGGTTAATGTAGTTGATAAATAAAATATCAGGGGTAATGTATGGTCATGGTATTGTTATTACCATGTAAAACGAAAAATGGTTGATATTTCATGGTGGGGATGACAACTAATTATCATCAGTAGCAGATTATATAATGTCCTAAACTAAGCGCATTGAGTCATTATGATATGGTAAATGTGGATGTACAATTATTTGAGGATTGCATTAGTAATGGAACTTTATGAAAATTGGATTGTTATTAAACAATTTACAATAGGTTTCCCTTTGATTTTTATTTATTAGGTTAATCGTCAATTATTCTAATTGCAATGTCGTGGTAATGGAAAGTTACTATTGGTTAAAGAACAATGCTATTTTATTAAAAGAATATGATTTCCAGCTGAATAAATGATGAGTTGCAATGAAGAAAATCTTTAAAATTCAATCTGCCATATGTTCCCAATGTTTTCGAATTTAACAAGTTAATCACGATTATTTTATTATAATGTTGTAATGAAAATAAATCGTTAGCTCAATTTACAATGTTATCTTTTATAAAAGCAAATACATGGTTATTATGGACAGGTTCCTAATAGTTTCGTTGTTATTAATCACAACAAGGGTAATGACATCATTAGTTTAATTGCAATGATATTTTGATATAGAAGGCGATGATATAATTATGTTATGGTGATGTTATGGTAATTCAGTTAATGCGCATTATTTAAGACTGGGATGGTAACTCATCGCTTAATGAAAACAAATGGAGTAATTGGTCTATGATTAAGGTCATTGAGTCTCAATAGTGGTTGGTCGATGTTGAAATCCTTTTGAGTTGCGTCTCCCATAGAGGTGGTGACTGTCCTTGATTTTGTAGTACTTAGTTGTCTTGCATTGCGTGGTCTGCTTGTGTCAGGCGAGATGTGGACACCTCCATGTTCCTCAGAACAGTCGCCAACCCATAGACCCTAAATGGTTAAAATCGATGGGAATCTAGGTTTGAGCGTTGCTTATGTGTATTGGAGGTCCTAACCATTGCAGGGTAGGATGGAGGGGTAGTCAGTTTTACTTATTGTTGATTGATTTTGGTGTAAGGAATCCAGTGCTGTATCAAGAGTCTCGGGCCCTTTAAAGGCAGGGTTTCCACTCTTGCGACACACCTGACAGAGATTACTAGTTTCTGCCTGAGCAGTCAGCCAGGAGCCTATCTGATCTTCTCTCTCTCCAGAGCAGCAAACTAAGATTAAATGCCCTGCTTCCCTGTGCAGAAATAGTAAGATCTACTACTATGGACTCTTCCCTCTGTGTTCGTACTGTACATAACCCAGTATGTCGTTAAATATTTGCGTTGTGTGCCTTATGTCTATGGTCCTTTATTGCTTGTTGTTACTCGTTGTGTGCCTTCAGTCTTCTTGTGATGAACCTCGTGGTCGCGTCTTGTTGGTTGTCGAATGGCGACGTAGAGTCAAGTGTGTTTGTTACTTCTACACGTGCGGACACACCTTAAACACACACAAAAAAAATTGCACCTGTTATCAGAGTTGTTGTCCTAACGAGGAGGTCGTTACATATGGTATCAGAGCCGGTCTGACCCACAGCTTGGGATTCACCACGGCTTTTCATTGACATGATTAGAATGATTATACTGTTGTTGATCGAGTTGATTGTGTGCATGCAGGTAATCATGGTTAGAGGATGCCGCAGAGGTAGACGACGGGGTGCTAGGGGAGGAGGCATGACGCCTCCAGTAGCATCCACGCCTGAGGGGTCTAACCCCCAGGGAGGCGAGCAGGTTCTCAGACAGGAGCAGATAGTAGTTGGTGATGTTGTGGGGATGATGAGATCTTTTCAGCGCATGTCTGAGGCATTGATCAACCGATTGGATAGAGATGAGGCCAGGGTGTCGGCAACTACTGAGGTTCCACCGCGCGCACCGACTGTTACCGGTATCATTCACCGTGAACTTGAGAAGGTTAAATTTCTCGAGTTCTTTGGAGCCCCGGATGGCACCGCCGCCGAGGTATGGTTGGAGAATATGGCGATGTGCTTCGCACTTCGAGATTATACCTCCAACATGAAGGTCCGCATGGCGGTCTTTCAACTGAAGGAGAGCGCTCATCTATGGTGGAGGATGCTCCTGCCGCAGCTGACCATGGTTGTTGAAGACGTGTCATGGGAACTTTTCGAGGAACGGTTTCGAGAGAGGTACCTTTCAGAGGAATTCATTGAGCGTCATCTCAATGAGTTCAACGCATTATGATAGGGAGGTCGTACAGTGCCCGAGTACGAGGCACATTTTATGGAGCTGCTCCGGTATGCTCCGCACCTTAACACAGAGAAGCTCAAGCTCAACAGGTTCATGTTTGGCCTTAACGGTAGCCTGCGTGCAAAGGTTAGGATCTTGATGCCTCAAACATTGCATGATGCTTTCCAAAAGGCCCTCATAGCAGAAGAGGAGCTTATCAGTGGGGGTCAAACCAGGACTCCATCGAGACCAGCGGGGTAGGGTTCCTCTGGTACACCGCAGCATCAGACACCGGCGAGACATACGCCGAGATATCGTTGTTTCCACAGAGGATCCACTTTTGCTACACCGCGACGACTGTCGCCTCTACAGCGGACACCTTATCGGGGATCACAACACCAACAGCAGCGTCGCCCGCAGCAGCAACAGTTTAGGCCTGTTCAGCAGAACAGACTAGGGTTCCAGGCCAGCGGGCCGTCATCTTCTACTTCGGGTACCAGGACTACTGGGCCTAAGAAGGGGTGTTAGACGTGTGGGGAGCCACACTACCAGGGAGACTGTACTGTGGAGAGGACCAGAGCGTCCGGATCAGCCGGACCCACTACAGTGGGAGATATGGGCAAGGCCCATCGGATTCATGCTGCAGTGAATAACCGCCAGGCAGAGCACTAGTCAACTGTGCTCGAGACGACAGGTATTGTCGCTGACCATACCCTTGGTATTTTGATAGACCCAGGTGCTACTGAGAATTTCATTTCTGGTGTAGTGCTAAAAAGGATTAAGGCAAAGGCAGTCGAATAGGATGAGTTTAGCTTCGTAGAGATGGCTTCAAGAGCCAAACAGAAGGTTGGAGGAAAGGTTACGGCCTGTGCCCTTAACCTGGGAGAGTTTGTCACAAGGGTCAACTTGTACGTCACGATATTAGGATCTTACGACGTCATGATTGGTATGGATTGGTTGAAATCCCATTAGGCGATACTCAACTATAAGATGAAACGGTTGAGCTTGGTCGATGATGAAGGACAAGGACGTGTGATCGTGGGACGGAACCAAGGAGTATCCTTGAGGTTTGTCTCTTCCTTACAGTTATGGAAGAGTATGCGCAAGGGGTGCAAGCTTTATGCGATCCTTGCGCTAAATGAAAAGGGAGTAGCAGAAGGTCTAGAACACCTTCCGGTGGTGAAGGAGTTTGTGGATGTATTTCCAGAGGAGTTTCCTGGGATGCCACCGGAGAGAGAACTGGATTTTACCATAGACCTGAAACCAGGGACCAAACCGATACTAAGAACGCCTTATCGGATGTCAACCCCGGAGTTGCAAGAGCTGAAAATGAAGCTAAAGGAGTTGTTGGACCTGGGAATGATACGTCCTAGTGTGTCACCGTGGGGTGCACCAGTTATTTTCATTTCAAAGAAGGATGGATCATGGAGGCTTTGCATTGACTACCGTCAACTGAATAAGGCTACGATCAAGAATCAGTATCCCTTACCAAGAATTGACGATCTTTTCGATCAAATGAAGGGTGCGACGGTGTTCTCCAAGATCGATTTTCGATCAGGGTATCACCAGTTACGGATCAAGGAGGATGACGTCCTTAAGACCGCCTTTAAGACGAGATTTGGACATTACGAGTTTACTATTTTACCATTTGGACTGACAAACACCCCAGGGGTATTTATGAGTTTGATGAATGGGGTGTTCCACGAATACCTGGACAAGTTCGTCCAAGTATTCATTGACGATATCTTGATCTACTCTCGGATGATGGAGGAGCATGATGAGCACTTACACTTGGTACTACAGTGTCTACGAGAGCACAAATTGTATGGGAAGTTGTCCAAATGCTCTTTTTACAAATCGAGGATTCACTACTTAGGGCATGTCATCTCCGGCGAACGTATCGCTGTGGATCTTGCCAAGGTTGAGGCTATTATGGAATGGCCTGTGCCAACGAATGTCACAAAAGTACGTAGCTTTATGGGTTTATCAGGATACTATCGACGGTTTGTCGAGGTATTTTCGAAGATAGCAAATCCGATCACAGAATTGCAGAAGAAAAACAAGAAGTTTTTTGGACCGAGAAATGTGCGGAAGCATTTCGAAGGCTTAAGGAGTTGTTGACAACAACACCGATACTAAAGGTCCCTGACATGGATGCAGACTTCTTGGTATGCACTGACGCATCCAAGGAAGGTTTAGGTGGAGTCTTGATGCAAGACGGAAGAGGGATTGCTTACATTTCGAGGAAACTGAGAAGGCATGAGGAGAACTACGCGACACATGATTTGGAGTTATTAGCCATCGTATATGCCTTGAAGGTTTGGAGACACTACCTTGTAGGATTAAAATTTGAATTAAGGACTGATCATTGTGGACTACAACACATTTTTACGCAAAGCGACCTGAATGTGCGACAACGACGTTGGTCGGAATTGCTTAGCAAGTATGACTTCGAGATTACTTACATAAAGGGAATAGTGAACCGAGTAGCTGATGCTTTGAGTCGGAGACCACGCATCTTTTTGGTGTTGCCTCTTCAGACGAACCTACGTGAGAAGATTCTCACTTTACAGCGTGACGATGACTGGTACCAAGAAGTCGATGATTTTATCGGACAAAACACAATGATGGTACCATGATATGAGTGATTTTCTTTTAATAGCGATGGGTTATTGAAGTTTAAAGGTCGGGTTTACGTACCACCAAACGACGAGTTGAGGATGTTGATCCTGAGCGAGGCTCATAGAGCAATTTACATGGCTCACCCCGAAGTCACGAAGATGAGTGTAGACCTTAAACCCTTATTCTTCTGGAAGGGAATGAAGGCTGACATAGTCAACTTTGTGGCTAGATGTCTAGAGTGTTAGTAGGTTAAGGTTGAACATAGACACCCGACAGGATTACTTCAACCACATTCCATTCCAGAATCGAAATGGGAAGTCATTTCGATGGATTTTATTGTTGGATTTCCACTGACGGCAAGGAGACACGACTCGATTTTTGTAGTAGTAGAAACTTTGATGAAGAGTGCTCACTTTATTCCTGTGCGTACGACATATCAGGCACCTGACATCGCGAGAGTTTTCATCAGTGAGATTGTGAGTCTGCATGGCTTGCCTAAGAAGATTATATCCGATCGAGGATTGGTGTTTACTGGACGATTTTGGATGATTTTCCAAGAGGCCTTGGGAACCTAACTTAATTTTAGTACTGCGTATCACCCAGAGACTGACGGACAGACCGAACGAACGAACCAAACCTTGGAAGACATGTTGCGCATGTACGTGATGGACCAACAAAAACGTTGGGAGGAATTCTTGCCTCTAGTAGAGTTTGCTTACAACAACAGTTACCAGAGCACCATTAAGATGGCGCCTTTTGAGTTTCTTTATGGGCGACCATGTCGAACGCCCTTGAGTTGGGATCGGCTTGAGGATAGGGTCTTGGTGGGACCAGAAGCGATCCAAGAAATGGAAGAGAAACTGCAAACCATAAGGCAAAGGATTAAAGAAGCGCAGGATCGACAGAAGAGTTATGCCGATGCGCACCGAGTCGACCGTAGTTACGAGGTTGGTGATCGAGTCTTCTTGTGGGTTAAACAACAACCTTGCCACAGCCTACTAGCACTCCCATCGTGTCTCAATCTGTAGGTTGACGATTACCTAGTTCGAGAGGATCCACGATGTCATGAGGGAAGACGCGACAGTCGCTCACGATGATTCCAAGGGGCGCGCAATAAGGCGGGGGCCTTATTCCTTAGAGCCCTTAGTCTCCCACAAGTTCACCTGGCGGAATGTTGACTCCAGGGGTTATAGATGTCTATCGATCAGTCAAGTCGGCGAGTGGCACCCTTGGAGCACGTGGTGCATCCTGAAGGGAACGTCACGCAAAAGAAACGCAAGTTGGCGAGTGGCACCCTTGGAGCACGTGGTGCATCCTGAAGGGCACGTCACGCAACAGAAACAAATGAGGCGAGTGGTACCCTTGGAGCACGTAATGTGTCCTGAAGGGCACGTCGCATTGATGATGATGATGAGACAAACCTAGATGACCCTAAGACCTTAATTCCTTAAGAAATTCTCAAAACGACTCCCCTAATTAATTGTCGCCCAGTTCAAATCTAAACCTAAATTTAAAACATCTCTAAGATAAAATTTCGATTAGCCTTAAGAAAAGACCCTACAAAAATAAACATAAGGGCATAAACTAAAACCCTCCTAAGTGTTAGTTAAAGTCTTTTTAAATTTAAAGGGGGTAAAGTGAAGAGACAGATAATTTAATTAAGATCTGTGGTTTTAATCGTAAAAAGGAATAAAAATTAATCAACGTGGGAGAGTATAAAAGTTATGAATTGAAAAATAAA
>ML776998.1:86881-97202 GCA_009831015.1 Picea engelmannii
AAAAAAAAAAAAAAAAAAAAACAAGGAAGGAAAGAATAAATAATAGAAATAGGGAAACTAGTAATAAAGGAAGCATAGTAAAGAAAAGTAGGGGACATGGGGTAAAAAGAAAAAAGGAATCAGCAATTAAAGAACTTTCTAAAATGAACTAAATTTAGTAACTTCATTATAGGGAAAGTTATTAAAAGCATGTAAGGGGATCTAGGAACACCTAGGAGTAATTTTAGGAGCGACTCTAGGTGGGTGAGGGAAATGAGTCTTTTAATAATTATAAAGAAAATAATTTTGGATAAACGTGGGGGATGAGTGACACTTGGACGATAGAGAATTTTTAGAGGATTTTCATTAAAACTTAAATTAATAGTGATTTAGGGAAAGTAGGTGGGTTTCAAATTTCTATAAAGGAAAGGGAAGATGAGGAAGAAGGGGAGGAACGGTTAGCATAATGTTACGCTGCCGGATTGTGGCTTGATTGATTGCTTGTGAGGAGTTGGGTTTTTCGCAGCTCGGATTGGAGTGGTAGCTCAGCCTTGCGAGGTGATCTAAGAAGCTAGACTTATATTCTAGAATTTTTGTGTCCCCTTTGCGGCTCGGGGGGCTAAGGGGGAAGCAGAGTACCCCTAGCGATTGGCTGGGAGGTACCGGTGAGGTCACTATGGTCATCAAGAAGGAGCGGCAAGGAGCGCGGGACATCAATCGAGGCGTGGACATTAATCGAGGCGGTCGAAAGGGAAAAGGTATGCGCGTTATTTGGTAGAGTAGAATGCTTGGATGTGATTCTTCGTTGTAATTTTATTGCTGTATAATTTTACTGCCAATGACAACCACGGTGATAGTTAGCATGCATGGTAAAAAAATTATTATTATTATTCAAGACTTTATCTCTGAAGTTAGGCGTGTTGGCATAATTATTGGTGTTGTATTTGAGTCTATTTGCCCCTGAAATAGTTCCCTTACCATACTCGAGTTTGATGTAAGGTTATGACTGAACCTTACTGAATAAAATTGTCCGAATCAGTTTCTGGAATGACTTTCTGTGATGCGCTGCCAACATATTTTTCCATATATGTTGCGCTGCCAATATATTTTTCCCATATATGTCTGCGTTGCCATATGTTTTTCCCTTGCGAAATTCCTTGTATCACTGGTGGCGGTTGGGTCTTTCTACGTATATATTTCACACCTTCTAATCCATCATTTTAAATTGGATTGCTTATTCTGTGCACGAGCTTTGTTTTTATTTCTCTGTGGGCAAACACAATTTCTGTTCTTTTTATTTCTCTGTGGGAAAACTCAATTTCAGTGGCTTTTTATTTTTCTGTGGGAAATTCATGTTCTGCGGCTTTTTATTTTTCTGTGGGTAGATTCAAGTTCTGTGGCGTTTTATTTTATTGCTAGCATTTTCAGTGAATGTGGGCGTTCCATTTGGGGTCTGCGATTTATTTTATTGCTGGAAAAAGAGAGGACTTATTATAGGCATTGGGTCTCTTTATATGTCGTTATTCTAGCGCTGGGCATCCCATGTATTTCTGTCTACACTTGTTTGGTGTCCTGAAGTTGGAGAATTATGAAATTCTGAGTTGCCTGTTGTTTATCTCCATGTCTGAATTTAATGTTAGTCGCGACTGAGGTTAAGTCTTTACGAAGAATGCATCAAGTGTGTCTAGTGCATGAAGCGACCCTGTGGAATATAACTCTACATGTGGTGTACCTCTGCGTTCTGTCCTCTGAACCGATAGCCTTACTGCAACCTGAAACAAATTGATCCAGAAGCATTGGTTTCCTTTCAGTCGTGGAGGTATCCTCCGCCTCCCTGTGGCCCCATTGAGCCCGAACCCACTTTACCAAAACTTCTCAACTCTGTATTAGTGATTCAAGACTGGATGAAGTATTGTTTATTCCTAGAGTTTCCCCTTAAGATCTTCGTCCCGTCAGGTTCGCGCGCAGGCTCCAATCTCCACCTCTGCGGAAGTTCCACAGGTCAGAATTGCCACGCGGTCCCGTGCATCACTTCGCCTTGACAGTCGACCGGTGGTATATCCTTGGTAGGTGTCCATCTCAGCATGTTGCAGTGACCACCGAGTGTTTAACGCCTTGCCTTGAGCTGGCCCCGTTTACCCAGGATTTTAATGGTTGATTTCTGATTTTTTCCTTGGCAGCTGCCCTAAATTTCGGATTCTCCTGCATGCGCGATTAAGTCGCCCTTGATTCATGACACACCCACTCAGCCGCGAGCTCCGTGATAGTTGTTGCCGAGTTGCCCTTTTTCCTTTGTAGACATTTCAGATAAAGAAAAAGATATAATCCACGACTCTTTATCTTCTTATTTAACTTGAATTAATGATTCCAACCATCTTGTCTATTGCCGGCATGAGAACCTATCAGTTTTTGCATCCTGGCGAAATTTTGGCCTTCCATGGAACCTGTGATTAAATTTACAACAGACATGGTTTTATTACAACTGTCTTGTTTTTATTAATTTATTTTTATTTGAATAATTCCGCTTTTCCCTTCCGAAAAATCTTGACATTTATATATCCTATTGGATGTAATGATTATGTAAAACGATTAATGGTCATGATTATGTAACAATTATTTAATGAATTGTTTAATATTAAACCTCATGGTTATGGAACGGTTAAGGTTAATGTGGTTATCGTATATGGTAAGGTTAATGTAGTTGATAAATAAAATATTAGGGGTAATGTATGGTCATGGTATTGTTATTACCATGTAAAACGAAAAATGGTTGATATTTCATGGTGGAGATGACAACTAATTATCATTAGTAGCAGATTATATAATGTCCTAAAATAAGCACATTGAGTCATTATGATATGGTAAATGTGGATGTACAATTATTTGAGGATTGCATTAGTAATGGAACTTTATGAAAATTGGATTGCTATTAAACAATTTACAATAGGTTTCCCTTTGCTTTTTATTTATTAGGTTAATCATCGATTGTTCTAATTGCAATGTCGTGGTAATGGAAAGTCACTATTGGTTAAAGAACAATGCTATTTTATTAAAAGAATATGATTTCCAGCTGAATAAAGGATGAGTTGCAATGAAGAAAATCTTTAAAATTCAATCTTCCATATGTTCCCAATGTTTTCGAATTTAACAAGTTAATCGTGATTATTTTATTATAATGTTGTAATGAAAATAAATCCTTAGCTCAATTTACAATGCTATCTTTTATAAAAGAAAATACATCGTTATTATGGACAGGTTCCTAATAGTTCTGTTGTTATTAATCACAACAAGGGTAACAACATCATTAGTTTAATTGCAATGATATTGTGATATAGAAGGCGATGATATGATTATGTTATGGTGATGTTATGGTAATTCAGTTAATGCGCATTATTTAAGACTGGGATGGTAACTCGTCGCTTAATGAAAACAAATGGAGTAATTGGTCTATGTTTAAGGTCATTGAGTCTCAATAGTGGTTGGTCGATGTCAAAATCCTTCTGACTTGCATCTCCCGTAGAGGTCGTGGTTGTCCTTGATTTTGTAGTACTTGGTTGTCTTGCATTGTGTGGTTTGCTTGTGTTGGGCGGGATGTAGACACCTCCATGTTCCTCAGAACTATCGCCATCCCTGAGACCTTAAATGGTTAAAATCGATGGGAACCTGGGCTTGAGCGTTGCTTATGTGTCTTGGAGGTCCTAACCATTGTAGGGTAGGATGGAGGGGTAGTCAGTTTTACTTATTGTTGATTGATTTTGGTGTAAGGAATCCAGTATTGTATCAAGAGTCTCGGGCCCTTTAAAGGCAGGGTTTCCACTCTTGCATCACACCTGACGGAGATTACTAGTTTCTGCCTGAGCAGTCGGTCAGGAGCCTATCTGACCTTCTCTCTCTCCGGAGCAGTGAACTAAGATTAAATGCCCTGCTTCCCTGTGCAGAAATAGTAAGATCTACTACTATGGACTCTTCCCTCTATGTTCGTACTATGAATAACCCAGTATGTCGTTAAATGTTTGCGTTGTGCACCTTATGTCTATGGTCCTTTATTGCTTGTTGTTACTCATTGTGTGCCTTCAGTCTTCTTGTGATGAACCTCGTGGTTGCGTCTTGTTGGTTGTCGAATGGTGACGTAGAGTCAAGTGTGTCTGTTACTTCTACACGCGTGCACACACCTTAAACACACACAAAAAAAAATTCACCTGTTATCAGAGTTGTTGTCGTAACGAGGAGGTCTTTACAAAAGCATAGGTAAGTCAGTCAGTGAAGGATAAAATAAGACAAAAAATAGGAGATCGAGCCATGAGGAAATTGGTCATCTTAGAGAGAATTAGGCTAATGTGTTAAGCCCTAAATAATGGCACATTACCCCTTAATTGGGGCATGTTACATTAGTAATTTTATTTTATTTATGTTGAATTATGTCCATTAGTGGTAATTTTACCTCCTATTCTCCTATATATACTAAGGAGACATCTCATTTTGGATCATCTTGTATTTGGACATTTATGTGGTGTATAAGGAGGCTTGCCCCTAGAAGAGGATTATTATATGAATTTATCTCTTTTCTGAGGCATTGAGTACTTATTCTGAGGTTTTTCTATGCTATATTGATATTTGGTTCTTAACATTTGGTATCAGAGATCAAGGTCTTGGGGTTTTGCTACTAAATCTGAGACACCTTGGAATTTTTTCTATAATTTTTTTTTTCTACGATTTTTCAGAAGGAACCCCTTGGAGGAAATTTAGTAGATGGATCAAGGTACGTTAGGTTAAAATTTCATCTCCATAGGCCTTATACTTTCAGAGATACAACCTGTGTAAGATAGCGTTCTGGAATCATCCTGAATTGAGTCATCTCAGAATTTTTGCTATAAACTTTTTTTATGTAATGTTTTGGACTCTGAAATCTATCTTACATTTGTAGATACACCCTGTGGAAGATAGGGTATATGACTAGTACTATTTACTAGTCTCAAGTAGGTGTTATGGGTAAAACAATCATAAATTATTCCAAGAGTATCCAAATTGAGTGAGAACAATTTCATTGGATAGTGGACAGTCTATAGTATTTCTGGTACAATTTTTAGAATTTTATATCAATTGTTTTTTGCGGGGCATGCTATACAAGTGAGATCTCCTAGAAAGGACAAAAACAAGAAAGTTGTGGGGAAGTGACCATAAATTCCACTTGGCACATCCAATTCTTATCAGACCCATGCCATTGTAGAGAAGAAATATCAGATAACTACAAAAAACAAAACTATACCTACAAGGGCTGAAATTTTAGAGATACAATAGAAGAAAGATTGTCTAGCAGAACCACCTCAAAATCAAGGTTTAAAAGTGATACTTGGCCAGCATGCCACCAAAAAAGGGAACATCTACACCAAATAAGCCTCCAGATAGTCCTACTTGGACTGTTGATGAAGGTGAAGAAATGTGTAGGGACATAAATGATTTACAAAAGAAGACAATGAGAAAATATCAACTACAAGGGATGATGGATGGTTTAGAAACGAAGATCATGGAAGGATTGAAAAAGTTCCTAATAGAGAGGACACCTGAAAGTGAAAATGTACCCCATGAAATTCATGATGAGGACACAAATAATATGAATCAAGAAAGGAGAAACTCTAACTTTGGGTTGAATACCAACCACGTTCCTAAGATTGATATGAGGCAGTTTGATGGCAAGGACCCAATCACATGGATACCTCAGATGGAGCAATTCTTTGATCTACATGATGTGCCACATACACAAAAAGTGTGGATTGCTTCTTTATATTTAAAACCCAATCAATTTCTGTGGTATCGATGGCTTTTTTCTCGCAAATCACTCGTCACTTGGACAATTTTTATAGAAGAAATGATAGCACACTATGAGGATACAAGGAGCAATACCTTCTTTATCCAATTTATAAATCTCAAGCAAAAGGGTTCAGTTACAGAGCACATTGAGAACTTCCAAAGATTGAATATAAAGGTAACAAATATTCCAGATGATGACTTGATTCATGTATTCATAGGAACTTCAAGGGATAACATTCAACACGAGGTTCTACATTGGGAACCCAACTCATTGGAGAATTCATTTAGGGTGGCAAGAAATGTGGAAAGTAAAAATATGGCTATGGCTACTAGAATGACCACTCCTAACATCTATCGAGAGAATAATGCTCCTTCTTCTAAAACACCTCAACCTTCAAGGCTGACACCTCAACAATTGGAGGAAACAAAAGAAAAAGGTTTATGCTTTAATTGTGACAACAAGTACAGTAAGGAACACAAGTGTGGTCAGAAGAAATTATTCTACATAGATTGTGAAGAGGAAGAAGAACAAGAACAAGAAAAAGAACCATCTCAAGATGAAAACGTAGAAGTGATTTATTCTGAAGAGTTGACTCCCACGATATGGTGTAATGCATTGGATAGAATTAGCACTCCTCAAACCCTCAAGATCAAAGGATATATCAAAACTAAAAAGGTAATAGTCCTAATTGATTTTGGTAGTACTCATAATTTCATTCACTATAAATTATCCAAAGCTCTCAATTTCTTTGTATATCTAGCGCCAGAGTTTCAAGTAATGATTGTAGATGGAGGAACTATCAATTGCTTAGGAAAATGAAATAATATCAATCATACTATGGGGGAATATGTAATGAATAGTCCAATGATTGTTATACTCATGGGTGGTGTTGATGTCGTACTTGGAATCTAATGGTTACAATCATTGGGAACAATGGCTTTTAATTTTCAAGAAATTTTCATGAAATTTTCATTGGAAGGAAAATAAATTGAGTTAAGAGGTATCAGAGGGAAACCCAGTAAGGTGATAAGCTCTAATGGCATGAAAAAATTATTGAAAAAGGGGCATCAATGTGTAATTGCACAACTATGCTCACTAGATGTTCAAACTTCTAAGCCATATATTCCCATAGATCTCCAAGGGATCATTGATAAGAATTCCAAAGTATTTGAAGATATTCCCGAAGGTCTTCCACCCACTCGAAATCATGATCATGCTATTCACCTAATTCCTAGAATTTTTCCTCCTAATAGCAGGTCGTACAGATACTCTTATGCTGAGAAGATTGAAATTGAGCATATGGTTGACGCAATGTTAGAGGCTGAAATTATTAGACCTAGCCAAAGTTCTTACTCTGCACTGGTGGTAATGGTACTCAAGAAAGATGGATCATGGTGTATGTGTCCATATTATAGAGAACTCAACAAGATCACTATTAAAGATAAGTTTCCCATTCTCATCATTGATGAATTGTTAGATGAACTACATGGAACAATATATTTCACAAATTTGGATCTTCATTCAGGGTATCATCAGATTAGAATGAAGGAAGAAGATATCCCGAAATCAACATTTCGAACTCATGAAGGCCATTATGAATTTTCGATCATGCCTTTTGGCCTTACAAATGCACCTTCCACATTCCAAGGGTTGATGAATTCCATTTTCAAGCCCTTCCTTCGAAAATTTGTGTTAGTATTTTTTGATGATATACTAATCTATAGCAAGTCGTGGGAGGATCATGTGTGATATGTTGACAAGGTGCTACAACTACTAAACGAGAAACAACTATATGCCAAACCATCCAAATGTTTCTTTGGGGTGAAGGAGGTAGAGTATTTGGGTCATATTGTATCTCATTAAGGTTTCAAGGTAGACCCTAACAAGATTAAGGCCATGATGAACTGTACAATTCCCAAAACATTGAAGAATCTTAGAGGATTTTTGGGTTTGACAGGTTACTACTGCAAGTTTGTTTGGAACTATGGAAGAATAACAACACTTTTAACGACACTAACTAAGAAGGATACATTTTCATGGAATCCATAGGAAACCAAATCTTTTGAACAACTTAAAGAGGTGATGTGAAAAGCTCCTATCTTGACTACTCCAGACTTCACAAAAATTGTTATTGTGGAATGTGATGCCTCGGGAAACGGAATTGGTGATGTACTAATGCAAGAAGGACGACCCTTGGATTTTGAAAGTCATCCACTAAAGGGAAATGACATACACAAACACATTTATGAGAAGGAAATGATGGAAATACTACATGCATTGATGAAATTGCACCCTTACCTAATAGGTAGGAACTTCAAGGTCAAAATAGAACATGATAGTCATAAATACTTCTTGGAACAAAGACTATCTTCAGAAGAACAACAAAAATGGGTGACCAAGATATTGGGTTATGATTTTGAAATCGTCTATAAAAAAGGGAAGCAAAATGTTGTGGCAGATACACTCTCAAGAAAGGATGAATATGTTAAGGCCTTTCTCTATGCTATCTCGATCATCCAACCCTATTGGATAATAGAAGAAATGGATGAATGGAAGAATGATAAAAGCGTGTGGAGTCTCATTCAAAGGTTGTAGCAGGATTCCAGTGCATCAGATACACTTACATGGATAAATAATTCACTATGTACAAATATCGCTTATGTTTATGTAAGAACTCCCAACTCAAACAAAAGGTATTATTGGAATTGCACACCTCTCCAGCAGGAGGGCACTCAAGATTTTTGAAAACCTACCATAGGGTCAAGAAGGATTTTTTTTGGGATGGCCTTAAAAGTGATGTTCAAAGGTTTGTGGCAGAATGCTTTTTTTTCCAACAAAATAAGGTAGAAACAATTAAGAACCCGGGTCTTTTACAACCATTAGCCATCCCAAGTCAGTCTTGGGAGGAGATTTCCATGGATTTCATCACAAGGTTACCAAGTCTTAAGGAAAGAGTGTCATCATGGTGATTGTTGATAGACTAACTTGCACACTTTTGTGCACTCTCTCATCCCTTCAACTCCAGTACAGTTGCCACCACATTCAAGGAGACAGTTCAAAAGCTACATGGAAACCCAGAGATTATTGTAAGTGACAGAGATCCCATCTTCACTAGACATTTTTGGACAGAATTATTTTCTTGTTTGGGTACTCAATTGGCTCATAGTTCATTCTATCATCCTCAATTTGATGGAAAAACTGAGATAGTGAAAAAATGTCTAGAAGGCTACCTTCATTTCTTTGTCTCTGATAAACAAACACAATGGTTCAAATGGTTACCCTTGGCAGAATGGTGGTATAACACTTTCTTTCATACTACAAGAAAAATGACACCATTTATGACACTCTATGGATACCACCCTCCTTCCATCACTTCTTCTCTAAAAGAAAAATATAAGGTTCAAGCAGTAGAAGAACACATCGAGCATCAACAACAAGTTCTCCAAATCTTAAAGGACAACTTGACCATGGCACAGAATCACATGAAACAACACGCCGATCAACATCATAGTGAAAGAAATTTTTAAGTAGGGGATTGGGTGTTTTTCAGACTAGAACCATACAAACAGATGTCCCTCAAGAAATCCAAGAAGGATAATAAATTATCACCAAAGTACTATGGCCCTTATAAGGTGTTGCAAAATATTGGTACTATGGGATACAAATTGGAGTTGTCCGCATCTTCACGAGTACACCCAGTTTTCCATGTTTCATGCTTAAAGAAGGTTATAGGTGACAAGATCCTAGTTCAAACTATATTGCCAGAACTTGATGAGGAAGGAAAAATCATATTGGATCCTGAAGCCATCATTGACACAAGAATTCGCCAGTTGAGGAATAGATCCATTTTAGAGTATCTCATTAAATGGAGGAAACTACCGACTGAAGATTCCACTTGGGAAGACAATTCTTTTATACAGAAACATCCATAATCACGCAAGCATTATGGACAACACTTTTCTCAAGAGGAGGGGCATGTTAAGCCTTAAATAGTGGCACATTACCCCTTAATTGGGGCATATTACATTAGTAATGTTATTTTATTTATGTAGGCTTGGGTCCATTAGTTGTAACTGTACCTCCTAGTCTCCTATATATCCCAAGGAGACATCTTGATTTGGGATCATCTTGTATTTGGACATTTATGTGGTGTATAAGGAGGTTGCCCCCTCGAAGAGGCTTATTATTTGAATTTCTCTCTTTTCCAAGGCATTGAGTACTTATTCTGAGGTTTTTCTATGCTATATTTATATTTGGTTCTTAACATAATAAAATAAAGGTAGGCCTATTGAATTAAAATTAGGATAGGAAAAACATTATAATCCTTGTGTAAATATATGTACAATGTATATATGATTAATAAAAGGAATACTTTGTTTCGAGTATCATTGAGGAATTTTCTGTGTGTTGAGAAGCTATGTTGTCTAGAATATTATGTCTCTATGAAAATAGGAGTTAGAATCTGATATATATATATATATATATATATATATATATATATATATATATATATATATATATATATATATATAT
>ML776998.1:104857-124636 GCA_009831015.1 Picea engelmannii
CAGGTTATGGAGTCATCTTTCGAAATCATCTTGGACATATTATAGCCATAGGAGCAGGCCCCCTCGGGCATTCCACGAATAATGCCGTAGAACTTTGGGGCCTTACTAAAGGTTTGCAAATGGCCTCCCAGAACAACTATACAAAGCTCATCGTCGAAGGGGACTCTCAGGTCATCATTGGCCTGCTGCGAAGGATCCTACACGGAGTCAACCCGGACAACATCTTGCCAAGCTGGAGACTCACATATGGACTGCAGATCATTGCAGGACTGTTGCACTCTCAACAGGTGATCATCCCCACACATATCCGAAGGAAGGCGAATCAGATCGCGGACGAATTGGCTAATGTGGGCATTGAGTGGAGAGGGCCAGACCTCCGCTGCTATTCTGCCCAGAACCGTAATCATCCTATCCTCCAGCAGTGTATTCGAAAATCTGGTTATGTAGATGTTTCCCCGGATGGGGTTCTAGTGGACTCCCTGTGGCGATGGATGGGAACGGACACGGTGCAATGCAACACGGAGCCACGTGATGGGCCCGTGTAGCAGGACAGTGTCGTCTCGGGAGAGTAATGGCGTTTAAATTCGCCATGATGGTCGAGGTAAGGGGAATTAACGCCACCCTTTGCTCCTCCGCAATTTGTATTATGGCTTGGCTCGTCGTTTTTGGCATTGCACCTTGTATGCGGTCTGAAGGGCTCCTCCCTTCACGGCGCGAACATAACCAAGATCGCACAGAGGCTATCTCCATTGTTTATATGCAACTCTGGTTCATCCCTGTCCAGACCTGCTCACCTGCACCCATGAAAGAAAGGATTAGAGGAAAGTCAAAGAGGGGCTCACCCTGGAAGCCCAGTAGACTTCCTATCTCGCCTTCAGCCTCCCCTATGACCAGCTCCTCCCCAACTTCCATCCCGCCACCTGTGCAGTCTGTACATCTTCGCTCCACGGTCACCCCGTCACCTTCGCAATCTTTGCTACTACATTCCATGGCCACTATCCCACGAGGGTCGCCTCCGATTCAGCGTTGTCCTCAGGACCCTCGGATGCAATTCATAGCGACCATGTCCTTCCCTGGATCCTCGAGTACCTGGAGAAGTGCACCACTGGCTTTGGGAGAGTCCAAACGACTGCGTCTCCACCCTGCGGCCCACCTTGACAGTGAGCACTTCAGAGAATGAGTGGGCATCCTGTATGATTTAGTCTTCAAGCTCCGGAGGGAGGTGGCGGACCTCAAGTTCCGTCTGCAGGACACATAAGACAATGTCGCAACCTTTCTTCATATCCTTTCAACCATGCAATCAGAGCTCTCCTCGGACCCCGCTGGTAATACTCTGTGGGAGACATTTGATACTGAGACGAATAGCATGTTGCGACACACAGCAGCGAAGCAGAAGGAAGCGGAACGAAGCGGTCCAGTTGAGAACAAGGAGCGTGAGGAGCGAAAGTAGAAACACTGGGACGACCAACCGACCAACATCGAGGCAGAACCGTGGACAGAGGATCTTCGAGCCACGTGGTTAGGCTATTCGCCAGGTGTTTAGCTCTTTTTTGCTGTGCATCCAGTTTCTTTAGGCTCCTAATCTAGATGGCAATTAGTATGAACTATGTATGTTTTCTGAACCAACAACTTTCTAAGACTTATGAATTGGGGGCTGGCTGGACTGGTTTCCCCTCTGTTGGGGCAGTCCAGTAACTACAGCCAGTTTCATATTGTATTTTGGAAACTTTTTTCAGCTTTAGCAGGCACTAAATATAATATATACTTCTTACTTACAAAAAAAAATAAAATTATATAAAAAAATATTTTTCAATTATCATAATATTTCATAACATTTTCATGATATAATATCTATAAATTTCTCATAAAAACCACACCTTTGGTTAGGAGAGAAAATATTTTTATATTTCACCGAACAATATAAAAAAATGTTTCATTCATCATCACATACATGTTTTACTTCTTGTTGCTATATCCTAAATGGCATATGTCCATTTTTTATTTTTTTACACTATATTCATTTCCATCTTATCATAGTTTCCATGACAATATGATGCTTTGTTAATTCATTTCCATTTTATCATAGTTTCCATGACAATATGATGCTTTGTTAAGAAATCATGTCATCTTTATGTATTCCAATTGTGCACATTTTATTTATTATTTATTTTATTTTGGTTTATTTTTTTACTTACTTATGTTATCACAACTTCTATATCCTCCACTAGGTTTACACAATTCAATTAGAACCTTGTACCTCCAAACATCATTCATATCTTTGTAGACATCACTTGATGTCTTTCCTAACCATATTGACTTACTATTATTTGGTTGTACAATACACATACGATTTTAATTTACATTATTTCCTTAGCGAAATTTTTATGTAAGCATGTTAAAAGAATGTCTCACATATATTTCATCAATAGTAGAGAGTGTTTAATCATTATTATTTTTTTCAAAACATACCCCTTAAACTCACTTGATTAACTAAAAACACATCTAAATCTTTCATAATATTTTCCAAATCTACTATCTTTAAAGGCCAATAGTCTTTCCCTTAATATTCCATTAGTACACAAAAATTAAAAATATATGAATTTATTCTTCTCTTTAAGTGTTTTATATACTTTATAAATGTTTTATATCCTTTAGTGTTTGAAAATATGGTTTACCCATCCTTAATATTCCATTAGTACACAAAAATTAAAAATATATGAATTTATTCTTCTCTTTAAGTGTTTTATATACTTTATAAATGTTTTATATCCTTTAGTGTTTGAAAATATGGTTTACCCATTAAGCATGTTTATCCTACCATTGGCACTTTATTTCCATATATTTATGGAATGATATAAATGTTCATGGCTATTGATTTCCTTATATTTCATGACATGTATGTGATCAAACATAGTTAATTGAAGTATTGATGGGATTTGATGTCCATTATCTTCTGACTTCCATCTAATGAGTGTTCCCTAGAAATGCCTTAAAGTTATAAACCTTCTCCATGTAGAAATGCCTTAAAGTTATAAACCTTCTCCGTGATAAGTATGGAGTGAAGTTAATTTTTTCTTCAATCATTCTACATACATCCATGATCTGTGTTACTGATAATTTATCTTATATATCAATTCAATTGATACTTTATCTTGTCTATCAAGTCAGTTGATAACCTCCCATGTGTTCCATATATATATTCATTGAGTGTGATCCACTAGGAAAAGCTTACATACACATTTGAGATCATGGATGTAAAAGAAAAGAGGTAAGGTTTCTTACTTTGAAATCATAAATTTTCGATTAGTAAGAATAAAACCAATGAGATTGTGTTCATATAAAACTTGTAGTGTTTATAAATCTTGCATGAATTTTCTATTATCTTCTTGATATTGTTTATAATATGCATTTTGTAATAATGAATCATGCAATGGATCACTTGGATATCTTTTATCATATGAAAAATACCAAAATTTATTAACCATTCTCTTTTCTTACATCTTTAGGTATAAAGATGAGGGCAGATTGAAGTTTAAAAATTTATTTAGAAAAGTGAGGCTAAACCAACCAAAACTCCTAGTATTATGTAAATGTACAATAATAATTTTAGTTAGATGAATTAGGAGATTATAGATAATATTAATTGAATTTACTTTTTTTCCAGACTTAGTATGGAAGTCTTTATCTTGTCTATGTAGTCATTTACAAAGCTATAACATTTGTTAGGTTTTTTTTTTTTCAATATATGGAAAAAGTAGTCTATGGAGTATTTTATAATAGTATTTACCAAACTAACCTACTTAGAAGTTGTGAAATATAATAAATCAACAAAATGAAAATACTCAAGTAAGATATTCCATATCTTATATTATGTAGTAAACAAGATATAAGTAAAAAATCTAGCATCTAATATCTAAAACAAAAGATGAATTACAACAATAAAGTATCATTTATTATGCCAATTGAAATATGACTTACAATAAACACCTTGACCATAGCTTTTTATCGAAAAATGGGCTGCAAATCCACTTGGAGGGAAGTGTCCTTTTTCTCCTTTTGTGCCCCAAATCCAATCTTGGTTGTACTAGTGAGATCCCAAATGGTTGAGAAATGATGGATAGGGTGAAAGATATCTCTTATGCAATTTTAAAAACATATCGTTGATATGGATTATGGATGAAATGGGTTACCTTAATGGATTTTATTATAGTTTAAATGTTGAACCTTTCTTTAGATCTAATTTCAATGTGAGCTATCCTAATGTATTAACGGAGTAATGGGATAGGGATGATAAATAAAAATTAGATAACAAATTATAACGGGTAATAATATTTTGATAAGATCAACACATTCTCATTACACGAATTTTTACTTTGGGTCAATAGTGTAATTTTTTGGATGTTTCTTAAAAAAAATGAGTTGAATATTGCACTATGAAATTTTTGTCATCTTATTTTTTACTTAAATCATTATGATAATATTAATATCACATGATGATGGAGATGAGGATAAATATACCAAGGTGAAGTATTTTGGATAAAAATGTAGGTGATCAAAATTAGGTTGAGCTCGGGAGAAACTTTTATGGTAAAAAAAATCATGAGCTTCTTCCCATGAATCATTCAAAAGGATCCAAGAAAGACATACAACAGTAAAAAAAGGGAGGATTTCCCACATATAACTCTAGAGACCCACCCAAAAACAACCAACTAATGGTGTAAGACATGTACATAACTTCAATTTCAATAAGGTGGGCACACCCATGGTCAAGAAACTATCTCTATAAAATATGGTACCATAGCTTCATGGGGCTTGATCAAAGTACATGAAAGTGCCACAATACAATACATCATAAAGATAGGGTGATGAATAACTCAATTCAAGCACATTCGCGTGGCCAATATCAAATACATTATGAATACATATGAAGGAACAATATTACCTTGAGGGGTGTTGGATCATAACAATTGAATCCCTATTGAAAAAGAAGGAAGATCTAGAAAGAGCTAGTTGGAAGGTAGCAATTCACATGTGGCTTAAAGAAACTAATAAATAGATAAAAGTGAATCCAAGTATATGCAACTAAATTTGGATCACTATCACCAACACTTCTAGAACATACAAGAAGAAATTTGAAGGTTATCTCCCCCAAGGGACACAAAAACTACTTAAAAGAGTCACACATATCTGGGGTTTTGTACCAGAACAAGATTACTTGAACAATCATGGTGTATATTTCTCAATGATGCGATAATGAGTTGGATTTAAATGTGTGAGAAATTAATAATTCAATAAGTAATGAGGACTTTCTTTTTATAGTATGAAATAACCCATCAATGAGAAATGTGGGGCCAAAGTACACATTGCATGTAGACCAATCCCCTAACATAAATGCATTGATGTTGATAGGGGAATTTATACTAGAACAAATGTATAAGGGAATTGTTGGAGGGTCTAGTCATCTAGGTTGACAAGGAATAGAATCTGAATAAGGTAAAATGTTAGTTGACTATGAAAGGAAGTTGAATACATAAGTTGAGTCAGTCAACTGGATAGGGTGTTCAACAACACATTTATTCCAACATAGGATGAACAACTTCAGTAACCACTCACACAACTAGATCAAAGATCAACACACAGATTTTTTTATGTGGTAAAACCCATATGGGGAAACATCAACATCCCTAGATAACACAACCTCTTGGAGTAGTTTTTTAATGAAAAAAAAAATTATAAGATATTTACAAGAGAGTTTCTCACAAATGATCATCAACAAATGACCCTACATTCTCTTTAAATAGAGATCATTGACAAATCGAGTGTTAAGACACATATCAATGTAGTCATTAATATCGATGAGAATATGAGTTGTCGGATCACTCTATGTTGGAAACATATCGTGACCATAAGATCACCTAACTAGAAATGCATAATAATGCATACTAAAGAAACTAACTAAGAAACAAACATTTACCTAACAAAACATTAGAATTGTTCTATGTAGATTTATTTTTAAAAATACCCATGCAAGAAGGTGGATTAAACATCCATCTGATGCACCTCCCATTTATGTGAGGCAACAACGGATAGAGAAAGGTGGATGGAATTAATTTTGGCTATAGGGGAAAAGGTTTCATTATAGTTTATTCCTTAAAACTTTGAGAACCATTTGGTAGCTAACCGAGATTTATGTATTTCAACATTTCCATATGATGCATACTTAGTTCTATACACCCATTTACATTTGAAGAGTTTTCTTCCTTTAGGAATAGGTAGAAGATCCCAAGTATCGTTCACCAATAAAGAGAGACACCCCTGATTCATTTCTATGTCCCAATATGGATGACCTAAAGATTTTGCAAATGTTTTTGGATCACTTTTCTATGAAACTTGAGCCAAAAGAGAAGAGGTTCACTGGAACAATGAAAATGTCTGATGTGTATATGAAGGATCACAATCAAGATCATCAGCTATTTCTCGCATTCAATGGACCCATTTGGGAAGTTGTGGTGTTGGTGTAGTTTCATGCTCATTGGACTCGTTTGGAGGACGATAAGTACACAGAGATGGATTTTCATCCTTGTTGTCATCGTGTGAATAATAAGAAGCCATAATAAGAACATAATTTGGCACAAAAGTCATATATGGTTCATAGGGCGAAGAAGGAACAAATGTTGAATTGGTCTCGCAGGCCAAGATATTTTCATCAAATTATTACATCTATTATAATAATGATTTAAATATAATGAGATTGAAGAAGTTTGTAACCTTTGACATCTTCGGAATATCCAACAAAAATACACAAAAGTGGCTAACATCTGGATTAATTTTATTCCATAATTCTTCCTGTGTTGTATTTTTTAGAGCCTTTGTGGCACAATGATTTACTATGTAATTTGTAGAGTTAATGGGTTTCTCCCAATAATTAAGAATCAATCCCTTAGATTGGATCATACAATTAGGAATTTCGTTTAATGTGTGATTCTTTCTCTCAACAACACCATTTTGTTGTGGTGTATATGGAACAATGTGATTCATTTGGATGTCCTATCCCATGGATTAACTTCTAAAATTGTTGTTCACATATTCACCTCCATTATCTATTCTTAACCTTTGAAGTTGATGTGTATATTTCTTTTCTACAAGGGCCTTGTAGGCCAAATACTTTTCAAAGACTTCTCTCTCAAGTTTTAACAAGTAAACCCAAGTGCATCTGGAGAGGTCATAAATCAAAGTTAAGAAATACTTGCACATATAAAATAAGGAGAATAAATAATACCACACAAGTCACTATGAAGAAGCTGGAAAGGGGTAGAGGCATGCCAGGAGGTACGTTTGTCAAATCTTTCCTGATGATGTTTCTCGAGAATGCAATCAACACAAACACCATCATTGCAAGAAACAAGAGGAAGAATAGTCACGATATGTTGATTACATGATTTATTAAATGAACGATAGTTTAGATGACCAAGACACTCATGCCAAAGTTTTGCAAGTTATCACTATGAATAACAAAAAATGATGGAAAATATGATGTCCCAAAGTTGTCAAACTTGTACAAATTGGTAATATCGTTAGCAATCCAATTGCAAGGACATGATTAGGATATTTTAAATACTTAATTAAAAATTGGTGAGGTGAAAACTTTACGATTTTACCTTCACCTGAATGAGTGATCTGATATATTGATAGAAAGTTGTGGGAAATACTTGGAACACATAATACATCATTGAAATGACCATTATCTACCTGAATTTTTCTATACCCTACAACAACAAGATATCTATCATTAGAAACAAATATTTATTTGTGTTACATTCATTTAGAGAAGAAAATATGGCTTTATCCTTATCCTTATGATACAATGCTCTAGAATCAGTAAGACACTCATCAAAATAAGAAGTAGAAGTTGCATTGAAGGAGAAACCAAAACAAAAAAGTGCATGCCCATGAGGAGAAGAATAAGAAGAAGAATCCATATTGATTTTGTGCTTTTTCATTGTTGCTTATAAGCCTTCCATATTTTTAAAACATTCATACTCCACATGACCATATTTCACATAAAAGTTGAAATATATATCACATGCATTCCTATTTCTTGATTTGGATCCTTTCTCACCATCATGAGTGGAATATGGCTTAGAGGGTTTAGGACCCTTGTTTTGTTTGTTATTGTGGTGAGGATGTTTCTTCTTGGGATTATTGTATTTATCTTTCTATTGGGCCACTAAGGCTTTGTTAGAGGTACATGTAGTGTTGATCACTACAAGTTGCATAAGTTTATCATGCTCTCTAATAAAATAATTACTAAAATACTCAAGAGTTGGATCTTTATAGGAACTCACTAGAGAATATCTAGTGGAATAAAAGGTATATACAAAGAAAGAGTGTGCACTATCAATATTAGAAAGAATAATATTGATATTCCTTTGGATATATTTTTCAATCTATACATAAAATTCTAAGTGTTTTGAACTTAGGTAAATAATCTTCAATGCAAGAAAAATCATTAGGACTTAGAGTCGTTAACTAATTTTCTATCTGGTGGGATAAAATAATATTGTGTTTACCAAACACAACTTCAATCTTAGTCCAATATGCATTGGGAGTATCAATTCCTTGAAGTTGAAACCTTAAATAACAAGATATGGACATTCTGATTATTCAACGTGCTTTGTCACTCTTATTGTTGGATAATTGGTTGTCATTGATGTTGTTGGATAGTTGGTTGTCATTGATGTCAATAGTAGTTTTCATTGATGTTAATAGATGTGATGGGTGTATTTGGAGACTGCTCCAAAGTGGTTCCCTTATGGCATAGCTCTAATCATGGCCCTCATGGGAAGACCCTTTGAAGAAGTCTACAAGAAGCCCCAGAGGTATGGTCATGAATCCTGAAGTTGTTTGAGGAATAATTAAATGAAAGACAATGTAAATACAAGTAACAGACTCATACATGGATAGTCCTTGTCATACTCTTTCAAATGATAGGTGGTACATCACGTAGCTTCTCACGGTTGAGGAGTTATGAGGTCATGAAGATGGAATCTTCAAAGATGGGTTACGAAACACCTAAAAAGTTATAATTGATTACTCAAAGGGAAAAGTGGTTGCAACAAGAAGTCCTAAAGTTAAGGAGAGAAGTCCTAAATTTAAGGAGACAAGTTACTTGTAAAAGGTATAAATACACAACAAAAATCCTTCCATTTATATATTCACTTACACAAGTTTACTGAATATCATATAGTGAGCAAGTGCTCTGTTGGAGAATCCAAAACAACTAATATAAGGTAGTGAAAGAGTAATGTGAGCATAAGTTTCAAGATCGTGTAGGAGAGCAAGGGTTTTTGTGAAACCCTAATTTAGCTAACCTTCGCAGGTTAGGCTACTAGTGTCCCACGAGGCACCCTTGCATGTTGTACGACACTTGTCCCGCGAGGCCCCACATGATGAATGGGTTTGTCCCATGAGGATAACCCATATTTGAAGGAGGATGCTAGAACCAGATTGTTGAGGCTGAGGAAGAGATACAGGTCTGAAATCTCATGTATCAAATCGACTAGAGGTCTAAAGGTATGTTATTCTATGTGTATTAAGTCTTTCATCTTGGAAGTTTGGCACATGCTTGAGGCATGTCTTTGTGAGTTTTGGTATATCCCTTGAGGAACATATTTGATACTTGGAATATGTTTTGATTCATGGTATATTCTAGTGGAATATCATGATTGATATGGCACATGTTTGATGGTATCTCTTGGTACATGGTTTATGGATGTTGGCACATGATTGAGGCACGTGGTTTGAGGTATATATTGGTTACATGTTGAGGATGTAATGGCCATTCATTTTGTATCTTTTTGAGCCATTCATATATACTTGAGGCACATCCTTGGTTCATGGTGTGAGGCATATTCTTGGTACATGTATGAGGTGCATTTCTTGGTGATATCAATGCATGTTTGAGGCACTTCTTGATGAGGTTATGCTACATGTTTGAGGTACATTAATTGGATGTTTTGGAACATGCTTGAGGAATATATTGGGGATGTTGGTACATGTTGAGGTACACCTTCGTGATTTTATGGTACATTGATTAGAAGGATATCTTGGTTGTATTTTTATCTTGGTATTTTGGTTATCTTGGTTATCCTTGAGGAACTTGATTGATGATATCTTATGTTACATGGTGTATGGCATGATTGAGACATATCATGAGTGATATGGTATATGGTTGAAGCATGAGATGGTATAGGTTTTATACATGATTGATGTACATGGTATGGTATAGATTGATGTGCATGGTATGGTACAGGTTGATGTACATGGTTGATGATTGATGTAGATGGTTGATGGTTTATGTACATGGTTTGGTGATGGTTTTGGTATCCATGTGAGTGGATCAAGTTACATTTGGTTGATGTTATATCAGTGACAGAGATAGTGACAGAGACAATGACAAGGCTAGTGATATGTTTGATGATTGGTTGATCATCAATTACATGTTAATGTGGCAATGACAATGATAGGCTGTTGTATCGGCGACAGTGGAATTTATAGGTTGATCAGTGATAGTAACAATTTGAGTGTACATTTATATTTCAGAGTGATAGGATAGGGAAAGGAAAGTGGGTTGTAGCCTCCTTCTAGTTGGTGCCAGAGAATTTAGGGAGTTGTAGCTTTCTTCAGGTTGGTTCCTGTAAATCAATGGGTTGTAGCTTCCTTCCAGTTGGTATCGAAGAACATAGGGATTTGGATATTTCTTTTGTTTGGTTCCTATAAATCAAAGGTCATAGCCTCTTTCCAGTTGGTGCCTACAAATTCAGGGAGTTGTAGCTTCCTTCAGGTTGGTTCCTGTAAATCAAAGGGTTAGTTCCTCCTTCTAGTTGGTGTTGGAGAATTTAGAAGTTGGTGCTTCCTATGAATGTATTCTTTATATATATAATAAATCATTCTATGGTTTTCTCCCATTTGGGTTTCTGTTGGGGTCCTATCATCATAGGTAACCTGACTTTCCAGTTGATGATTTGGCGTTTCTCTCGTGATGATGAAGTCTAGCTCGCTTGATCCCATTTTCCCCTCCATTCATTTCACAACATCCCATCACCTTTATTCATCCTTCATCCATGCTCCACCCTCACTCCCTTGTCCTTTTATCTAGTTGACTACATCTCGCTTGCCACCCATCCATGAATAAACAAACTTAGGCTAAAAATAGAAATAAATTAATAAGGTTGGTAGTTAGTAAATAGGTTAATAAAGTTAGTGTAATTAGACCAATAATCTAAGTTAGTTTTGTTAGCAATTGATTAATTATTAATTAATTAATTAATTAAATAATAATTAAGTTAGTGTTTAGGTTAATTTAGGTTAGTGTTAAACGTTAAAATAAAATTAATTAACATAAAACCCATTTAATAAAACACAAAACAATATAAAACATTTAAATAAAACAAAACTAAAATAAACAAATTAAAAAAAAAACATAACAAATTTAATAAACAAAAACAAAAATTAAAAATTAAAAAACTAAAACTACAGTATCCTAAGTTTCTACTCACACTCACCATGCATTCCGAACCCCCCCCCCCTCACATCTCATCACACTAAGGGAGGTATGGAATGAGTGGTTTCATATTACCACCCCCGGACACTTCTCATCTCCACAGGAAAATGGAATACCCAACCCCTAAAGCAACTTACCACCTCAGGGGGTCCGGAATACCACCTTTCCCAAAAAAAAAACTGCTTTCGCAACATTTTTTACCAGATGATTTTTGAAGGCAATTCTAGGCAAACTAAAGAGAATTTTTAAAACTCGAGAGAGTTTTTTCTCCGTAACAGGATGAATAACAAAGACCTCTCTCATTTTTTGTACAGGTTCCACCATATGGGAGAATCAAAGCTCTCTTTTAGCCTCATTTTTTGGATTTCCGGTTCTTTTTGTTTTAGCCCTGATTTTGCGGGAGCTGTTTTGGCGAACAGGAGGCGAATTTGGAAAAACCAAAAGAGGTTTTTGTCCAAAGCATACTCATATAAAATAAAATCCTTCAATGTTTTCCCAAGTTTCATCATTAAAGAGAAACAAATGTCTAAGCGGACCCCTTTTTTGCAGAAATTCGGCCTGTCTTTCATGGTGGACAGTTCAAGATTTTTTGGGATTTGTTGCTATTTTTGGCCGAGGTAGTTGAATCCTGTTGGACAACTGAGAGGGGGGCTGAATCATTTGTTACCATGCTTAAACAATTATTCTTCTTTTAAAATCTTTACAAGGCACTCAATGATGATCACAATAATGCAGGGAAATAAACAATGGCACATTCAGCATCAATCACATATATGAGAAACACAAAGACAGATATTTCCCAAGGAAACCCATACAGGGTAAAAACCTCTTCTTATTTTTATGATAATTATTATTTACATTCTTTACATTATCATGCATATGAGCACCAACTCATTGTGAGGCTACAACCATTGTTTTGCAAGTTGCAACCTGTTGAGAGTACCAACTCTCTATTTTTCTCTAGCACCCACTAGAAGGAAGCACCAACTCCCTGGTTTCTCTAGCACCAACTAGAAGGAAGCACCAACTCCCTAGTTTCTCTAGCACCAACTAGAAGGAAGAACCAACTCCTTGTGTTCAAGCACCCACTTGAACATCTGAGGACACCAGTCCTCCCTAGCACCTCCTAACCACCCTGGATTATGAATATGAAATACTGAAACCTATTACAGTGATATATTGTTCAATAACATCTTACCAGTCTCATCACTGTTCTGCAAGATTTTGCTACTCAGACTTCCTCACTGTCTTCCATCATGCATCCGCTGCCCATTCTGTTCTTTTGCTTTTTATGCTCTGTGCATCGTGTTGATTCATTGCACAGTTCTTCTTCTATTCTATTCAGTTGCTGCACTCTGTTCCTTCTTCACACATGAATCACCTTCAACAACAACATCCATAGCAACTCCAGCAGCAACAACAACTGCATCTCTTCTCTTTACCGTGTATATATAGCTTCTGTGCACCTCGTGCATGCAACATTCGCCATTCCTCTACATGCTCACACCGCGCTAATTTCCTCCACATCTCAAGTGCTTTGCTTGATCATCATTGCGACTCTTCAACTTCTCTGGCAGTTCAACCCTTGTGTCTATCATCACTAGGTGTTCTTCTGAGATTCCTTTTTCTCTCTGGCAGTTGAGACTCTTCATCTTCTCTATTACATTCGAGCTCATCCTTTCTGTTTCAGTTATGAGCTCCAACCCTCATCCAGATGTCAATTTCCTCCATGAATCGTCTTCATTCCACTGACAGATTCCTTGTAGCTCTTCAGCTCCTCTGGAAATTACACAGAAGTCTCTTTGACTCCTCTGGTAGAACCCATCAATGGTTTCTAGGAGTTACATTGTGAGGATCAACATTAGCCCTCCGATCATGCTCATGTTCACCTCCATCGTTGGATTAACTTTGATGGGTTCTTGCATTATTTACCCGTTTCGCACTTTCGTAATTCAGAGATTCTTTGATGAGACATCTTGAGTCTCCATGTTGTGATCTCCAAAACTCCGAGACAGAGATTTTTTGCGCTAGCTCCTTCCTTGATATGACCATGGCCATGACCAAGCGCTTTTCCATAACGTTCTTTTCACGATTTTGCATTTCGCCTTTTCGTTAATTTCGTTGCGAAGTTTCTGAACTTTCCAAGTCGCGATCCCTGAAATGCCAAAAAGGAGCTTGTCTGCACGTACCTTTCTCTTCACCTCTTCGATGGTGTGACCACCAACTGAGACTACAAGCCTTAAATTGTTTTTCAATTTCGCGTTTCAGCATTTCTGAACTCCTGTGGTTATGTTTCTTGCCTCTCCAAGTCACGATTCACGAAACTCCGAAATGGAGTTGGATCAACGGTCCAAAATCTTGGTGTACTGACGGTCTAGATCTTATCGTGATTTCACATCTCATGATTCCTATGATGGAGGTTCTTGTCACTCCAAGTCATGATAGGTAAAGCTCCGAGATGGAGCTCAGATCAATGGTCCATGTTCTTGGTGATCAGACAGTTCTAATCTTTTCGCGATCTCGCATCTCATTGTTCCTTAGATGGAGTTTCTCGTCACTCCAAGTCACAATAGGCAAGATTCCGAGATGGAGCTAGATCAACGATCCAGAACAAACCTCGATCTGACGGCTAAGATAGTTTCGCGATTTCATATATCGCGAATTCAAGAGGTTAGGGAACCCCGTTCCTTTGACTTTCTAATCAGCGACATGACGATCTTTCGCCACATGTCCTATGATTCGACGGTCCATATCTGATCTTGATTCAACGGCTCAGATCATGTCGTGATTTCACATATCATGATTTCGGCATTCTTGTTGCAAAGTGTTTCAACACTCCAACTTTCGGTACCCGAAACCCCAATAGCCAAAACTTCGAAATGGATTTCGTCCATCGCTTTGATCTTGAACTTTAAAGAATTTGCAGGTTCTTCCTGATCCAACGATGGTCAGACCCTGCGCTCAGATCTAACGCCATAGATCTGTCCTCCATATTTGCGCTCCTCCTATCTTGATTCAAATCTGACAGTCATAAAGAATTCTGATTGGGATCCAACAATCAATGTCTCTTCTCTGCCCGAGCTTACACATCCTCCTTACCTAGAAGAATTTCTAGTGTTAAAGGCCTCGACCTTTGATCCGCCTAAGATCCTGAGTACGCTATCTCTCTTGAGCTTTGGCAATGATTTAACCTCGTCCCTGGTACACACCTAGGCACTGCGTGTGACTCTGCGTTAATCCCCCTTAGCTTGCGTTGTTCCTATTTTTCCATCGATGCACACTCTAATCTTGCCATCAATGAAAAGCACACATTGTCTGTAAAACATGCCAACAATCTCCCCCTTTGGCATTGATGGCAACAAAGGCACCCCTGTTCTTTTCTCCCCCTTTGAAATCAATGTCAAAGAAAACACGCTCCCCCTGAGCCGTTGCATTAATTTTAGGAGGTATCATATATGCCACCAATACAGGACTCCCCCTAATAGGATGGACTTTCTTAGATATGAGACGGGATGACTCCCAACTTCTGTCTGAGATATTAAATGGTGTCTTGGATAGGGGTTTAGTAGAGATGTATGCAATTTGTTCTGTAGTGGGAATGCAATGGACCTGAACAATCTGTTTGGTGACCTTCTCTCTCAGAAAATGATATTTTATGGGAATATGCTTGGTCTTGGAGTGGAAGACAGGATTTTTAGACACACTGATGGCACTAGTTTTATCACAATGAATTGGGATCGACGTAGTGTATTTGACCTCCAAGTCTGCAAGTGTTTGAATCATCCATAATACATGAGTGCAATAGGTAGCAGCAAAAATGTAACCATCTGCCTCTGTGGTTGATAAAGAAATGGAACCTTGCTTTTTACTAAGCCAGGCTACTAAGGAGTCACCCAGGAAGAATGCTCCTCCACTTGTGATTTTTCTATCATCAACACAGTTTGCCCAATCTGCATTTGAATAAGCAGTCAACTGAAGATTTTGATTTCTGGGATACCACAGGACATAAGTCATTGTTTCTTTCAAATACCTGAATATCCTTTTGATAGCTTGCAAATGACTCTATTTAGGTGCAGCCTGATATCTTCCTACCATTCCTATAGCATGCATTATGTCTGGGGAAGATGTTGTGATGTACAACAGGCTGCCTATCATTGATCGATAAGACCTTTGATCAACATCAGGTGAATCATCATCCTTGCTTAATTTACATCCAGTTACCATAGGTGTACCCACAGGTTTAGAATCTTCCATTTGAAACCTTTTTAGCATTTCTCTTAGATATTTTTCCTGAGAAATGAACATCCCTTCGGATCTCTGAGTAATTTGTAGACCAAGAAAAAATGGCAGTTCTCCTATCATAGACCCTCCTCGTTACGACAACAACTCTGACAACAGGTGCAATTTTTTTTTTGTTAAAAGTGTGTGCGTGCATGTAGATAAGGAATAGACACACTGGACTCTACGTCGCCACCCGACAACCAACAAGATGCAAACACGAAGATTACCACAAGAAGACAAGGGCGCACAACAAGTAGCTGCAAGCAATGAACAACCCCAGACATAAGGCGCACACAAGTACGGCAACAACAACGACCAACGACATAAGGCACACTACGCAAACCTTCAACGACATACTGGGTTATGCACAGTACAAACACAGAGGGAAGAATCCATAGTAGTAGCTATTCCTATTTCTGCACAGGAAAGCAGGGCGTTTAATCTTAGTTCTCTGCTCTGGAGAGAGAGAAGTTCAGATAGGCTCCTGGCCGACTGCTCAGGCAGAAACTAGTAATCCCCTCAGGTGTGTCGCCAGAGTGGAAACCCTGCCTTTAAAGGGCCTGAGACTCTTGATACGGAACTTGATTCTTTACACAGAAAAATCACACACAGACCTATATACTAAGGTTACATGGATGTGTCTATACCTTGCCCGACACAAGTAGACCAAGCAATAGAATGATCTCAACCCAGTACAATGACAACTAAGGACAACCACTCACTCTACAGATGCGCAAGTCCGCGAGACTCTGACCATGACCAATCAATGATAAGACAAGGTATTTCAATGACTCAAGGCATTAATACTGGCCCAATACTCCATTTGAACTCATTTGGTAGACGAGATACCCCGTCCAACCGTATTAGAATGTAAGTTTAAGTAATTGCAGATTCCCCAATTACAATCTTAGTAACTCAAGGTACTTGGTTCAAGGTCCTTATAATTACAATCATCAATAACTGTAAAATTTTGATAACCTTACCTAATAGCAATGTCATTTTATTTTAGATCACAATAACCATGCAATTTAAATAACATTAAATTCATTCTCTCCTATCTAATACTAACAAGACACGTGCTATCCATTGCAATAACAATAACCTTCCCATAAAAATCATGTCATTATAAAAACCTTTCTTTTAACATAACATTAAATTCATTCCCTACTATCTAATACTAACAAGACACGTGCTATCCATTGCAATAACAATAACCTTCCCATAAAAATCATGTCATTATAAAAACCTTTCTTTTAACATAACATTAAATTCATTCCCTACTATCTAACACTAACAAGTCATGTGGTTTAACTGCCTTAACGTTACCCCACAGGATTAACCTTACTGCTCATTATAAAAATTTACATACAGCGTGTGGTTAAAATACCTTCCTTAAAACCAAATCGGCGCTGCATTTATAATTCCATTACTTGTTAACCTAATATTATTTAAAAGGGGAGGGACAAAAGAACAAGTAAATCAACCTTGGTACTCTAATTTGATAAATTCTCAACTAACCTAGTTTACTAAGTATAATGTTGTCTATTTTAAGCATAGTAAAAGGGCGAGCTTTATTAGTTGGTAGACAAGAATGTCAGGTGTGGGGATTGATGATGGCCACATAAGCCGACCCTAGAATTTTAAGGATTCAATAAGTGGCGTTTTGGAAATTCAATAAATATAAGATTTGTCTTTAAGGAAGTCCTTCCATCCACAGAGACCTGAGGCGCAGGAGTGCAGTGCGTGTGAATCTGTGCCATCACAATATTAAATTGAACTACCAGTACAGTGTTCGAATTGATATATGAGAAGGCGGCAGGACACGTACGACATTTGATGATGCCTCACATGCTAGAGGCCTCCCACCCTTCGACGTCTGTGTGGTGGCACTGACCGATAACAGGTGATATTCACGTCCATAATTTGGATTCACTGAAGGATTCAAATATATAAAAATTCAATCATTCTGGGGCAGAGTGCATGCGAGGAAGTCTCTGCCTTTGGTTGCTTCCTTCTTTACGCAATGCAGATTGATGTTATCAAGGTTGTAAGAAAGCTTTCTATATGTATACATTACTTTATATCTTGTTCAAGGAAATCCCTATACATTAAATTTCTGTTACACACTCCCCTTTATGTTACCACTGAGACTAAAATTTATTTTAAACAAAATCCCCATTAACAATAACCAATACCCAATGGAGTTAAACCGTATCCGATTGGACTGGAGTGATAGTCAATGTGTTAACGATACTCCATTAAATTACAACAGTATTCAAATCCTGTTAGGAGATATAGGTCCAATTTTACGACTTTGATGCGACCTACCAACTGTAAAATCGACCGGGAAGGACGGTCTTACATTTAATCTCAAATATGTGACAGCGATGCCCAAAATTCACATGGAAGGTCTACAATTACTTTAATAATTACAGATTCACCTAAATTTGGAAGGTAGATTGACGGACAGTAAAATTCACATGAAAGTAACACAATGGAAAATAGTAAAGTTATTGAATGGTCTAACCCTAAAATTTAACTAACTTTAAAAGGTATTCTTTTTTTAAAACTGAAACGAATGAAATTTATAATTAAAAAGAATAATGAACAGTAGATTTATAGTGATTACCATAACAATGCGATTAAATGAATAACACATTATATCTTATGTATTATCTACCCTAACACTTCATTCAATTTAAATGGCAATAATAATTACCCTTACACCATTCAACGAGATGCGTTAATGGAACTACCTCTGCATAATACAACAATCGATAAATCACAGCGGCAAAATGTTGGCTCACACTACACTGATATATGTATTGTAGAACACAACTGACAGCCCAACCAGATGCCAGGGCATAAGGTCAACCGCTAGAAAATTTAATGCCGAGAGCACCTGCCAGAATATTGTGAATCAGGGGCAGCGAAACAGGAAATCAGAAGGCCACTAACCATAGGCAGAGGTGAAGGCACGTACAACTAGTTATATGGCCCACCGAGGGAGTGTAACCACCATGCAGAGAAGCAAGATACACAGGAAAAAGGGTCGCTGCGACACCAGAAGAAGGCCGAACTACAAGATTACCCTCGCGGATTCTGTGACCCACAATCGTATCTCACTGGGCATCAGGTAAGGGACGGTTGAAGCAGAATACCAATATGCCTATGGGTTACCACCCAGCAAGTCGTAAAGCCCAATCTCATGCAACAAAGAGAAAAAACACCGCCCAGAAAGAAAAGAAGCGCAGACCTGGTCAAGTGTTCTCTAATATTGGTGCAAGAAATACAAGCAAATCACAGGCCCCTCCCCCAGGATTTGTAGGCCGGTTGGGTCAAATTTTTCATTTAACTTAACAAAAAAATCTTGAGAACGATCCCATTAAAAGAAATTCCTGGATAAACGTTTTCATTTAGATAAGGGTTTCCTTCCTTCAAAAGCCGAACTATCTCCGCAGAAGGAATGGTGCCATTGGTTACATAAAAACTAATTCAGGCGTAAGATGGACCAGCCAACTATCTAAAACCCTATGCAGATGAGGTAAAACTCTATCTACCTCTAATAATACCCATAAAAATGCTGACGGCCGAACTGAGGCTAGGGCTCTAGGGACATCTCCTCAAAGGGATCACAAGGGTCACATCGGTAGAGGCACATAAACAGACAACAAGGAAAAAATCGGTGATCCCAAATCTAACACAACCATTAACATCATAAGGGTTCGTATACACTTAAATAATGTTTCTTTTATTTTGAACAAATAATGCACTGGCATACCTGTACCTGTAACTTGGTCAGTCTATCAACAATCACCATGATGACACTCTTTCCTTCAGACTTTGGTAACCTTGTGATGAAATCCATGGAAACCTCCTCCCAGCGCTGACTTGGGATGGATAATGGTTGTAAAAGACCCGGGGTCTTAATTGTT
>ML776998.1:132296-184499 GCA_009831015.1 Picea engelmannii
ACTTTCATCATGTTTTCTTAGATGACATTCTTCTCTATTTTCTTTCAGCACATATACATTATTTTCTGTCCTTATGCCTTTGGCCACCACTTGTCCTGAGTTTACAGACTTTATCTTGCAGTCCTTGGACGTGAACAAAACTTCGCATCGTCTGTCACACATTTGAATTACACTGAGTATATTATGTTTCAGTCCATCCACAAGTAGAACATCTTGGGCTTTTCCTTTTCCATTACTTAAGCTCACCATCCCTTTGCTCTTTATTTTCCCTAGAGCATCATTTCCAAAGGTTATGTTTCCTGATTTGCTTTCACTTAGAGACTGAAACTTGCCTTTGTCTCCCATCATGTGTTTGGAGCATCCACTGTCTATATACCAAGGGTTCATTTTTCTTTGAGCGGACAACACTAATCCACACTTGTCACTTTCCTTCTTCTTCCAAAACTTGACATTTTCAACGGGAGATTTCGAATCTGGTTCATATTCCCTTAAACGACAGTCAATAGATTTGTGTCCATAGTTATGACAGATGTAGCATTCAATCTCATTGTTCAACAGGTCAAACTTATTGGTGCAACATTGTCTACTCATTGACTATTGATTAGTTCTTGACCTCTTTAGTTGCATGTCCTTGGACTTAATTTGGAAATTGGCAATCAGTGAAGGTTTTTTACTTGGCTGCATCATTCTTTGTTGTGGAAAGTATTTATTCCTTTGAAATCTTAATTTCTCATGTCTAAGTCTTAAGGAACAATTTACAGCTTTGTGACCAAAGTTAGCACAGTAGAAACAATAGCCATAGAAAAATTCTTTGTACCTAGAAAATGGTTGTCTTATTTGAGCAAATCGATTTCTTCTAGGCTGATGACATCATTCAGCAGTGAGCACATTACTTCTTTGTTCTACAGATTCATATCTGGCATTTTTTACCTTACTCGACCTGGGTGGCTGATTGTCTTCCTTTGTTTCTGCAGGATTGTTATTGTCATTGGTTGTACTTTTGACAAACTTGATGGGTTCTTCATTTCCTGGCTTACCACTGCTTGATCCCTCTTCATACTCCAAGCTAGTTTTCATATTTGGATTCCTTTGCTAATTCAGAATGGTGACCAATCCTTCTGAGGCTTTGATACTTAACAGATTCTGATTATACAAGGCTTGAAACTTCTCCATTTCCTTCCTTGTTTTCACTACTTCTTGTTCTAATGCTTCACATCTTGCCTTCTTTTCTGATAGCTATTGTTTCAGAATCTCTTCGATTTTATTTGCCTCTTCCAATTCTACTTTTAGTAGGACAAGGTCTTCATCAGGTTCTTTACTGTCTTTCTCGAATTGTATCAACAATTGTCTTTGCTTTCTGTTTTTGATTCTTAGTCTGTCAATCTCTTCCAGTGCACTGATCAGTTCTTCTTCCATGTCAAACACGGCTTCTTCTTCATCACTCCCTGTTCTTTTATTATTATAATATTCTTTGGCCATAAATATGAAGTCATTTAGTTTATCTTCAATAGAGGAGTCATTTTCTTCATCATTTGAAGGATCATCACCATTGTTTATGCACAGACTTTTCTTCTTAAAGTTTTTCTCTTTAAAGAAATTTATGTGTTTGTACTTCTCCTCATCATCACATGTCTGATCCTTTCCTTTGTGGAGACATTTATTTGCATAATGACCTATCCTACCACAGTTGAAACATTTGAAAGGCAGTTTACCTTTGTATTTTCCTGATCCCTTCATCAGTCTCTTCACAAATTTTGCTTCAATTTCATCAGGCTCAGAATCCTCATTCTTGTCTTCTTTAAATGATGCTTCTATGGAGGTAGGTTTATCTTTAACTATTCTCATTTCATATGCAGTCAATATTCCTAGCAGTTGATCAAACTCCAAGTTTTTTAGATCATTAAGTTCTTCTATAACAGAGACCTTCGGGTTGAACCTATTTGGGAGAGTTCTCAAGATTTTCTAAACTAAAGAAGGTTCATCAATTGTTTCACCAAGTGCCTTCATTGCATTTACCATTTCTTCTACTCTCAAAAAGTATTTTCCAAGAGTTTCATCTTCCTTCATATTCAATTATTCAAACTGTATTCTGTATGTTTAAAGCTTTGCATCCTTTACCTTCTCATTCCCCCCATAGCTTCTAATGAGTTTGCCCCACATTTCTTTGGTAGTTCCTAGGTGCATAACTTTTACGAATTTTGCTTCTGCAAGCCCACTCAAGATAGCATTCATAGACTTAGCGTTGAAGCTAAATTCTAGTTTGTCATCCTTATTAGCTAGCACAACTGGCTTTACATAACCAGTATCTACCACATCCCAGACATCTGGACCTAACAACATTATGTAGGTTCTCATTCTAACTTTCCAGAAGGAAAGGTTTATTCCATTGAATAGAGGGGCCTTATTGGTTGAATTTCCTTCATGGATTGACATGTTTAAGCTCTAGGATATACCCTTAGATAAAAGGGGTTGGATCTGATACCAATTGTTGGACAACTGAGAGGGGGGGTGAAATAGTTGTTGCTGTGCTTAAAAAAATATGCTTCTTTTAAAATCTTTACAAGGAACTCAATGATGATCACAATAATGCAGGGAAATAAACAATGTCACATTCAGCATCAATCACATATATGAGAAACACAGAGACAGATATTTCCCAAGGAAACCCATACAGGGTAAAAACCTCTTCTTCTTTATATGATAAGTATTATTTACATTCTTTACATTATCATACATATGAGCACCAACTCATTATGAGGCTACAACCTCTGTTTTGAAAGCTGCAACTTGTTGAGAGTACCAACTCTCTGTTTTTCTCTAGCACCCACTAGAAGGAAGCACCAACTCCCTAGTTTCTCTAGCACCAACTAGAAGGAAGCACCAACTCCCTGGTTTCTATAGAACCAACTAGAAGGAAGCACCAACTCCCTATGTTCAAGCACCGACTTGAACCTATGAGGACACCAGTCCTCCCTAGCACCTCCCAACCACCCTGGATTATGAATATGAAACTCTGAAACCTATTACAGTGATATACTATTCAATAACAGCTTACCAATCTCATCACTGTTCTGCAAGATTTTTCTACTCAGACTTCCTCACTGTCTTCCATCATGCATCCGCTGCCCATTTTGTTCTTCTTCTTTTTATGCTCTGTGTGCCATGTCCATTCACTGCACAGTTCTTCTTCTGTTCTATTCAGCTGGTACACTCTGTTCCTTCTTCACACATGAATCACCTTGAACAAAAACATCCACAACAACTCCAGCAGCAACAACAACCGCATCTCTTCTCTGTACCATGTATATATAGCTTATGTGCACCTTGTGCATGCAACATTCGCCATTCCTCTGCACGCTCACACAATGCCAATTTCCTCCACATCTCAAGTGCTATGCTTGATCATCATCGCGACTCTTTAGCTTCTTTGGTAGTTCAACCCTTGTGTCTATCATCACTAGGTGTTCTGTCGAGATTCCTTTTTCTCTTTGGTAGTTGAGACTCTTTGTCTTCTCTATTAGAGTCAAGCTCATCCTTTCTGTTTCAGTTACAAGCTCCAACCCTCATTCAACTATCAATTTCCTCCACAAATCATCTTCATTCGACTGGCAGATTCCTTGTAGATCTTCAGCTCCTCTGGAATTACACAGAAGTCTCTTCACCTCCTCTGGTAGAAACCATCAATGGTTTCTAGCAGTTACACTGTGAGGATCAACATTATCCCTTCGATCGTGCTCATGTTCACCTCCATCGTTGGATTAACTCTGATGGGTTCTTGCATTATTTACCCGTTTCGCACTTTCGCAATTCGAAGATTCTGCGATGAGACATCTTGATTCTCCATGTTGCGATCTCTGAAACTCCGAGACTGAGCTTTTATGTGCTAGCTCCTTCCTTGATATTACCATGGCCATGACCAAGCGCTTTTCCATGATGTGCTTTTCACGATTTTTCATTTCTCCTTTTCGTTAATTCCGTTGTGATGTTTCTTGACTTTCCAAGTCGCGATCCCCGAAACGCCGAAACGGAGCTTGTCTGCACATACTTTTCTCTTCAACTCTTCGATGGTTTGACCACAAGCCTTAAAGTATTTCACAATTTCGCATTTTAGCATTTCAGAACTCCTGTGGGTATGTTTCTTGCCTCTCCAAGTCGCAATTCATGAAACTCCGAAATGGAGTCGGATCAACGGTCTAGAATCTTGGTGTATTGACTATCCAGATCTTATCGTGAGTTCGCATCTCGATATTCCTGTGATGGAGGTTCTTGTCACTCCAAGTCGTGATAGGCGAATCTTCGAGATGGAGCTTAGATCAACGGTCCACGTTCTTGGTGATTTGATGTTTCTGATCTTTTTCGTGATCTTGTTGTTCCTTAGATGAAGGTTCTTGTCACTCCAAGTCATGATAGGTGAGACTCCGAGATGGAGCTGGATCAACGGTCCAGAACAAACCTCGATATGATGGCTAAGATAGTTTCACGATTTCGCATATCGTGAATTCGATAGGTTAGGGAAACCCATTCCTTTGACTTTCCAGTCAATGACATAATGATCTTTCGCCACGTGTCCTATGATTTGATGGTCCAGATCTGATCTTGATTCAATGGATCAGATCATATCGTGATTTTTCATATCGCGATTTCAGAATTCTTGTTGCAAAGTGTTTCAACACTCCAACTTCCGGTACCCGAAACCCCGATAGCCAAAACTTCGAAATGGAATTGGACCATCACTTCGATCTTGCACTTTAAAGAACGTGCGGGTTCTTCCTGATCCAACGATGGTCGGACCCTGTGCTCAGATCTAACACCAGAGATCTGTCCTCCATCTTTGTGCTCCTCTTGTCTGGATTCAGATCTGACAGTCATCGGGAATTCAGATTGGGATCCAACGATCAATGTCTCTTCTCTGTCCGAGCTTACACATCCTCCTTACTTAGAAGAATTTCTAAGTGTCAAAGGCCTCGACCTTTGATCTGCTTGAGATCCTAAGTATGCTATCTCTCTTGATCTTTGGAAATGAGTTAACCTCGTCCCTGGTGCACACCTACGCACTGTGTGCAACTTTGCGCTAATCCTCCTTAGCTTATGTTGTTCCTATTTTGCCATCGATGCACACTCTGATCTTGCCATCAATGACAAGCACACACTGTCTGTAAAACATGCCAACAAATCTGACTTCCTAATATTGATGGGGGATATATCCTATTTATTTATGTGATCTTAATGTAAAATGGTTGTTGATTCTGGCTCCCAGGGAGGCTATACTCTGTAATAGTTTTCAAATTCATCAGTAATAAACGAGACTTTTTCACAGGATTCTTGTGTGTTGATGGTTGGTGAAGTCTTCTTTCTTTGTCAAATGTGATTCTACTTAGTCATCATTGTGTTTTCTTTCTTTGATTTTTAAAAGGAGATTTAGCACAGAATTTATCTCTGATACTCTATGTCGAGCTTTTAAAATCTTAATGTTTTCTTCTCATATTACAATGATGAAATTCTTAAATGCTTTGTTATTGTGATTGACCATCTCCTCTACTTCTATTGTACACCTCTTTACTTTAAAAGGATCCAACGTTTGCATTAGCTTGCCCTGTGGAAATACCTTGTAAATATGCATTTGATTTCAAACTTGTCACATACCACATAGCCCAATGGGATTCTAAGAAGTCCTTTTAGCCAAACACCTCAAATCTAAAATACAAACTCTGAACTCATTAGCTAGCCTAATATCTATTCAAACAAATCTATATCAAACAGAGAGATCCCTCTCTAAGTCTTGGAGGGCTAGATCTGAGACTCAAAGTGGTTTTGATGTTGCCTTTGTGACTGTCCCCACAGCCTTGGACAAATTACAGAGTGATAATAGAATGGCGACCATACTGGGGAACTTTCCCCAGTAGTGCACTTCAAATTCCATATCTAATCACTGATGGTGGATAGTGAGCAGACACAAGAAGGCTGAGATCATTAACCTGGCGAATCCAATCATCTCCAAACAATGCCGACTCAAACACTCCATTGGAGGAAGAACTTGAAGCATGACCAAGCAGCCTAGAAAGATCAAGTACTCAAGCCCTGATTACATTCAAGACATCTTTGGTTTTATATGTAATTATGTTCTATCTTGTTATAAGCATGATCAAAAGTACATTGTTGAAGATTGCATTGACCACCTGCTAATTGATGAGCCTCAGCAGACCAAGCCTCAAATTGTAGATCATGTACATACTGATGCACCTGTAGAAATCATAGTGAGGAAGAAGCCTCTTGTTTTATCTCCTACTCTTTCTAAACCTCGAGATGGTTGTAAGCCTCTTGCTTCACCTCCTATACCTGCAAAAATCCCAGACAGATACAAGCCTCTACATTTGTCTCCTTTTCTCCATGACCTCCCTGTCAATTACATCAATAATCTATCCAGGTTTGATGGAGAAAATGTGAATATCATTGCTGAAAAGCATATCCAAAGTCTTGAGGATTTTCTTGATCTGTTTGAGGTAGAAGATGATGATGTCTGGATCAGAATGTTTTCCCTATCATTGGGAGGTAAAGTCAAGAACTGGTTTAAAATCTTGCAGTTGCAAGCATTAACAATTTCCATTAGTTTGTGCAAGTTTTCCTAGATCGATGGGTGATCATGAGAAATTTCTTTCTCATTGCCGCAAACCCATGACCCTCTGGCCCAGATCCGCTCAGGATCATTTTAAATCTCCCCTCCTGAGTCTGATTGACTCTTTGATTTTCCCCACAGGGAATCCCTCACACACACGACGATGTATCCACAGGTCCTTATGAGTATGCCCCATGTGATCAAACACAAGACATCACTCAAATATCTTGTCCTCAATAAGATGATCATGCCCTTTCCCAAATCAGGATTTTGGGTTTCGCGATATCACGATTCATGTTGTCGAGTTTCCGGCTCTTCAACCCATTGAAACCCGAAATGCCGAAACACTGAAATCTTTGGCCACGTCCTTCTCCACAGATGCATCATGTTTCGTGACTTCGGGAGTTCCGGAACAAATAACCTCGACCTCTTTCCTTTGAAAATACCAAAATGTCGAACCCCGATGCGTTCAGCAAAAGCTGGCTACCAACAAAACTTTTCGTCGATTCAGAGTTTCAGACTTCGCGACTTTGGGAATCCTGATGTAAGGCTCTCGGCTCTTCAACCTCCAAAACCCCGAAACAGTCAACAAGTATTGACACTACATGGAAACGAGTATGCACCACCTATCTTCTCAACTATCCTCGGTCTCTGACGTGGATTCCTACCACCCGTCACCCTTCTCAGATTTCAGGACATGAACCAACCTCGACTGTCATCCCCCTACCACTTTGAAACCCCGAATTTTGAAATGGCACCTTTTATGGAATCAACTGCTAATAGCCTCCCTTTAGATCCAACGGTCCACGTTATTTCGGGCTTTCGGGTACCGGGAGTTCGAAATTATCAACCCCAAAACACTTGTCACCACAATCCCCGAATTCCCGAACCCCAAAACACCGAAATGCCGAAACGCCACTTCACAATATTTTGCATTTCACAACTCCGGGGTTTTTCAATGCAAAGGCCCCTAGCTCCTTGTTATCGGGATTTCTGGTATTCCGAATCCCGAATTTTTGAAATCCCAAAATTCTTCACTTAACAATTCTTTTTCGTGATTCGGGAGTTAGTGTGACCAAGGATTTTGGCTTACACTCCGGACTTACAAACTCTGAATCCTTGAAATGATCTGACCGCTCAAAAAAGATCACTATCAATGGTCCACATTGATTCTTGATACCAAAGTGATGGGTTCGTCCTCCTCTATCCACCTTGCATCTTTTTTGGATCCTACGATCCTCGCGACTTCGGAAGTTGTCCTTGGAGAATTATGACCGTTTGATTTCTTCCTTGACATCTTCTGTGAAATGAACCAGTGTTCCTCCACTGGAACTTAGTTTCTACGTGATAATTTCACTCCCTTCCTTTGAACACTTCAAAGGCGTTGATCCTCCTGAGCTTTCACTTTCAACTCAAGTCTCGAAAGGACTCCTGTGCGCACTCCTTGTGGAAGACTTTCAAATACTTCTAGGTATTTGATCTTTCGACTCTGTGCACCCTCTGCAACAACAGTCCTTCAATCTTTAACCTTAGTTGATAAATTATAAGGCTTCAACTAGCATGAGCACACCTTACACAGCTTTTGTCCTACACTTCTGTCGGAATGAGAACAACAGTATCCTTTTTGAGCTTTCTAATGTAAACTATGAGCCTTGTCAACGCACACCTTGTGGAAGTTTCATTGCACTCCTTGCAATAACTCTCTCTCAGTAAGAGAAACAATTAAAACTCATTCTCTTTCTTCTCTTAGAGTTCAAACATTCAGCATGAAATCATACATTCAACACAGTATTAAAGCAAATGCATAACAGAGAGAATACAACACTGTAATCATACCATTCAACATATATAAACAGAAAACATCATAATACCATGAATCTGATTCAAAGATTCATATAATAATTCAAAGTCCTGTGTATGGGATTTTCTCTACAGCTCTCCACTATAACTCTCTTCTTTTGTGCTATGATAATGATACAACTACTTATACAAAGGAGAGGGTGTATATATCCATTTTCCCTCCTACTCTTCTAAACTGTCAAATCCATTAATTCAAACCTACCTACTTTCATTAATTGGGCTTAAATGCCTTTTACATTGAAAGATGAGAGCAAATCTCTCATGATCTGTTTACAATAGCCATATATAAATGCAAGTACACTTCTATCTCCTACATTAATATCCGCTTCTTAATCTTTCAAAAATATTTCAAAATGTGAAAAACGTGTGCTGCGCTTTTCCCAACTGTCTTCCGCCTTCATGCTCGCTTGGTTGGTTGCTTACGATGCTCCTGCATCATACTTCCTTGATTTAAATTTTTCATGAACTCCTATTCATGAGATCTTGCATAGTCTGTCCATGCTTCTGAATTTTTTCTTCATCTTCCCAACTGGCATCTTCAACTGGATGTCCTTTCCACTTGACTAAGTATTCAAAATACTCTTTTCTCCTGGTCTTCCTACTAACTCTCTTGTCAAGTATACTTTCCATCTGTGGATTTTCATCTACAGGCATTTGTTTTGTCCATTGAACTTCTTTCTGTTCCTCCTCTTCTATTGCTTCTTCATCTCTGTAAGGGTACAAATCTGCAACATTGAATATCGGTGAAATTCTGACCCCATCGGGTAATTCAATTTCATATGCGTTTGCCCAAAATTTCCTTATGACCTTGCACGGTCCAATCTTTTTCATATTTAGTTTGTTATATGTTCCCCTTGGGAACCTTTCCTTCCTCAGATGTGCAAGAATCAAATCACCAACTTCAAATTGAAGTTCTCGCCTATGTTGATCTACTCTACGCTTGTATTCTTGATTTGAATTCTGCAATCGTTCCTTAATTCGGCTGTGAAGCTCCTTCATTGCTTCTGCAAAGTTCTCTGCACTAGCACTTCTGAATTCATTTTGTTCTGAATCTTTCAATTTAGAAACTCCCCTTGGCTGCCTTACATATACAATTTGGAATGGAATTTGCCCTGTGCTTCTGTTAAGTGAATCATTGTAAGCAAATTCTACCTGTGGAAGAATGTGATCCCATTGACTGTGGTGTTCAGTCACTAAGCTCCTAAATAAATCTCCCAAGATCTTGTTCATGACTTTTGTCTGCCCATCTGTCTGAGGATGATATGCTGAGATAAAATACAAACTTGTCCCCATCTTTTTCCACAAAGTCCTCTAGTAATGCCCAACGAATTTGGTATCCCGATCAGAAATGATACTCCTTGGCAAGTTGTGAAGTCTGACGACTTCGTTGAAAAATAGGTTTGCAATATGAGTTGCGTCACTGGTTTTCTGGCATGGTATGAAATGTGCCATCTTTTAAAATCTTTCGAATACCACAAAGATCGAATCAAATCCTCTTTGTGTTCTTGGCAGTCCCAATATGAAATCCATGCTCACTGCGTCCCACGACCTTTCTGGTATGGGTAATGGTTGATATAACCCTGTGTTTTTCCTTTTCCCTTTTGTGTGCTAACAAATTCTGCATCTGTCCACAAATGTTTTAACATCTTTCCTCATCCCTGGCCAAAAATATGAGCCATTCAACTTTGAGAACGTCTTATCATGATCGAAGTGTCCGACCAATCCTCCACTGTGTTTTTCTTTCAGCAAATTCTCCCTCATGGAGAATTTTGGAATACATAGTTGATTTCCCTTGAACAACAATCCATCTTGGATCATATATTCGGTCCATTGGTTTCTGTCCCTGAGAATTGGATTCTCAGATGCCTCATACGCTTCCTTAAAATCTGGGTCATCCCTGTACATTTCTTTGAGGTTATCAAAACCCAAAGCATTGACTCTGAATTCCTGCATAAGCAAACATTTCCTGCTCAAAGAATCAACAACTTTGTTAGCAGTTTCAGAAATATGTTTAATCACAAAAGTAAAATTGTGCATGAATTCAACCCATTTAGCATGTTTTTGGTTCAACTTATCCTGTTGAGTCACGAATTGTAAAGCATGATTATTACTGTACAAAACAAACTCCTTTGGAACCAAATAGTGTCTCCATTTCTTCAGTGCTTGTATGACCGCACACAATTCTTTATCATATGTGGAGTACTTAATCTTCACTTCATTCAGTTTTTCACTGAAGTATGTGATCGGCCTGTCGTCTTGGCTCAAGACCGCTCCAATTGTAAATCCACTCACGTCACACCTGACATGGAATGTTTTTCTAAAATCCAGCAAAACCAAAATTGGTTGCTCCGTGATCTTCTTCTTCAGCAGATTGAAACTCTTCTCTGCTTCTTTTGTCCAATGAAAAGATTTGTGTATTTTCTTCACCGTATCCATCATTGGTGCACTGATTCCACTGAAGTTTCAAATGAATTTCTTGTAGAAACTTGCCAAGCCATGGAAGCTTCAAACTTCAAACACATTTTTCGGTAATGGCCAATTCTTAATCACATTTACCTTTTCCGGATCCATTTTCAATTCATTTGCAAAGATAACAAAACCCAAATAAATGAGTTCTATCCTCATAAATGACGATTTCTTCACATTGATTAGAAATTTCTCTTGCTGTAATATCCTCATCACTGTAGCTAAATGATTTAAGTGTTCTACTTCTGTCTTATTGAGAATTAATATATCATCAAGATATACAACGACGAATTTCCCTATGAAATCCTTCAAGACTTCATTGATCAATCTCATGAAAGTACTAGGCGCATTCGTTAAAACAAATGTCATGACAAGCCATTCATACAACCCCTCATTTGTCTTGAATGTTGTCTTCCATTCATCACCTTCTCTCATCTGAATTTGATGATATCCTCTTTTCAAATCAATCTTTGAAAAAAATCTTGCTCCACTCAATCAATCCATCAAGTCATCCATCCTTGGCAATGGAAATCTACATCTGATGGTAATATTATTGATTTCCCTTGAGTCTGTACACATTCTCCATCCTCGATCTTTCTTTGGGCTGAGCACTGTCGGAACAACAAATGGACTCAAGCTCTCTCGAATCAATCCTTTGTCCATTAAGTCCTAGACTTGTCTCTTAACTTCTTCATTCTCCTGTGGCGTCAACCTGTACATTTCTTTGTTTGGTAAAATGGCTCCAGGTATAAGATCAATGTGATGGCTTATACTCCTGATCGGTGGCAACGAACAAGGTAGTTCGTCCACTACTATATCAGCGAAATCTCCCATCAACTCCTACATTTCTTCTAGTAGATCATCTATTCTCGTACTGGTCAAAACAATTTTGGGCTTCCTGACCACAATAAATTGTGTGTCTTCCTTATTCTTAACCTCTTTAAGAAGTTCCTTCCCACTCATGAGAAGTACAGTGTTACTCACCTCTGGTTTCACTTCTTTATCCTTGATCGGCAACAACATGTGTGTCCTACCATTCTTCTCTAGGGTGTATGTGTTCTTTCTCCCATCATGAATCATGTTCCTATCAGATTTCCATGGTCTACCCAGCAATAGATGACAAACATCCATGGGAATGACATCACATAATATTTCATCCTTATATCCTCCTATTTTAAATTCAACTAAACACTGTTTAATAACATTTACCTGATGTCCTTTTTGTAGCCACAAAACTTTGTATGGGCTTGGATGTACAACAGTCTCCAGCTCTAGCTTTTCTACCATCTCTGTAGATACGATATTTTTTGTGCTACCACTGTCCACTATGACTTTGCATACCATGTCTTTGGTTTTGCAAGCAGTCCGAAATAGACTATTTCTTTGGGTTGGGTCTCTGCCTCCTTCTCTAGCGTTAAGAGAACTTTCCTCATCATCAAGGATCTTCCACCCTCATCATCTTCTGTCTCAACATTCTATCCTTGAGCTTCGACAATGTGAGTTTCACAACCATCTTTCTTCTTTTCTGGACACTCATAGGATTTATGTCCGATTTTTCCACAGACAAAGCATTTCACTTCACCACCTTTGCCTCTTCATCTTCCTTTAGCTCGAGGAAAAGTGTTTCTATCAGCATATTGCCCCCTCTATGAACTTTTGCCTCTCTCATATTGAATTTGAGGTTTCTTCCCTTCTTCGTTAGGTTTCTGAGTCCTATCTTGGGCAATTGTTTTGCCTCTGGCTTGACTTCTACCTCGACCTCTTTGACCTTGCTTTCGGCTCAGCTTCTCTTCAGCTTTTAGAGCTATCTGATAAGAATATTCCACATTTCAAATGATCATCATGTTCATATCATATTGAATGTCATATCACAGACCATTCATGTATTTGACAAACTTTTCATCATCACTTTCTCGATGACCTGCTCTGATGTTTATCTTGTAGAACTCTTCATTGTATTCCTTCACTGGCATCATCTTCTATCTCAAATTCTGCATCCTTTGAAATAGAGTGATTTGATAATCCTTGGGTATGAATTTGGCTTTCATCTTTGCAACCATTCTATCCCAACTTTTGATTTTATGCTTTCCCTTGCAGTGTCTATCAGCCTGCAGTTCATCCCACCATAGTGTTGCATGTCCTTTAAATCTGGTAACGACATGTTTGACCTTCTTGTATTCCTCGACATCCTCATAGTCAAAGTATTTATCCAGAGATCTAATCCATTCTAGAATCTCTTCAACATCTAGGTTTCCCTCATACATGGGAATCTCCATCTTTGCTCTGGCACCTATCCTTGCAACAGCCCTGAATAGGCATTCATTTGCAGCATCCTTGACTGCAACTTCTTCTCCTTCGTTTCCAGATTCATTTTCACTTTCATCTTTGCTGATATCCCCAGTGTCAACTGTGGGCCTCTGTGTTGTCTCCATGGCATCAAGCCTGGCACGTAGCTCGCACATTTCCCTTTCCACTACTAGATCGGGCATTGGTCTGTCTCTTCTTCTCGGTGGCATGGTTGTAAAATGTTCCTCTTTTCTCTGCTACAGAAAGAAATGAATTTGTTCTCTAATATGATACCACAATTGCCACAGACCCCTGACCCTCGGGCGAAGATCTGCTCAGGATCGTTTTAAATATACCCTCCTGAGTCTGATTGACTCTTTGATTTTCCCCACAGGGAATCCCTCACACACATGACGGTGTATCCATAGCTCCTTATGAGTATGCCCCATGTGATAAAACATAAGACATCACTCAAATCTCTTGTCCTCAATAAGATGATCGCACCCTTTTCCAAATCAGGATTTTGGGTTTCGTGATATCGTGATTCTTATTGTCTAGTTTATGGCTCTTCAACCCACTAAAACATAAAATGCCAAAACACCAAAATCTTCGGTCACATCTTCCTCCACATCTGTATAGATTTTTTCGACTTCGGGAGTTCTAGAACAAAGAAACCCAACCTCTTTCCTTCTAAAATACCGAAATGCCGAACCCCGATGCGTTCAACAAAAGCTGGCTTCCAACGAAACGTTTCGCTGATTCAGAGTTTCGAACTTCGCAACTTTGCAAATCCTGATGTAAGGCTCCCGGCTCTTCAGCCTCCAAAACCCCAAAATGGTCAATGGGTATTGACACTACCTGGAAACGAGTATGCACCACCTATATTCTCAACTATCCTTGGTCTCTGGCATGGATTCCTACCACCTGTCACTCTTCCTGGATTTTGGGACTTGAACCAGCCTTGACTGTCATCCCCCTACCACTTCGAAAACCTGAATTCTGAAATGGCACCTTCTACAGAATCAACGGCTGATAGCCTGCCTTTAGATCCAAAGACCCACATTATTTTGAGCTTCCGAGTATCGGGAGTTCGAAACTCTCGACCCCAAAACACTTGTCACCACAATCCCCAAATTCCCGAACCCCAAAACACTGAAATGATGAAACGCCACTTCACAATATTTCACGTTTTGCAACTCCAGGGTTTTTCAATGCAAAGGCCCCTGGTTCCTTGTTATCAGGATTTTCGGTATTCCGAGTCCTGAATTTCCGAAATTCTTCACTTAACAATTATTTTTGCGATTCAGGAGTTAGAGTGACTAAGGATTTTGTCTTACACTTCGAACTTACAAATTCTGAATCCCCAAAATAATCTGACATCTCAAAACAGATCATGATCAACGGTCCACGTTGATTCCTGATACCAAAGTGATGGGTTCGTCCTCCCCTATCCACCTTGCATCTTTTCTGGATCCTATGGTCCTCGCGACTTCGAAAGTTCTCCTCGGAGAATTCTAACCGTTCGATTTCTTCCTTGACAGCTTCTACAAAATGAACCAGTGTTCTTCCACTGGAACTTAGCTTTTGCATGATAATTTCACTTTGTTCCTTTGAACACTTCAAAGGTGTTGATCCTCCTGAGCTTTCACTTGCAACTCAAGTCTCGAAAGGAATCCTACGTGAACTCCTTGCAGAAGACTTTCAAATACTTCTAGGTATTTTATCTTTCGACTTTGTGCACCCTCTGCAACAGCAGTCCTTCAATCTTTAACCTTAGTTGATAAATTCTAAGTCTTCAACTAGCCTGTGCACACCTTTCACGACTTCTGCACTCCACTTGCACTTCTGCTGGAATGAGAACAACAGTATCCTTCCTAATCTTTCTGAGGTAAACTCTAAGCCTTGTCAACGCACACCTTGTGGAAGTTTCACTGAACTCCTTGCAAGAACTCTCTCTCAGGAAGAGAAACAATTGAAACTCATTCTCTTTCTTCTCTCAGAGTTCAAACATTCAACATGAAATAATACATTCAACACAGTATTAAAGAAAATGCATAACAGAGAGAATAAAACATTGTAAGCATACCATTCAACATATATAAACATAAAACATCATAATACCATGAATCTGATTCAAAGCTTCATATATTAATTCAAAGCTCCTGTATATGGGCTTTTCTCTACATCTCTCCACTACAACTCTCTTCTTCTATGCTATGCTAATGATACAATTAATTACTATGATACAAAGGCGAGGGTGTCTATATCTGTTTTCCCTCCTACTCTTCTAAACTATCAAATCTATTAATTCAAGCCTACCTACTTTCATTAATTGGGCTTGAATGCCTTTTACATTGGCAAATGAGAGCAAATCGCTCATGATCTATTTACAATAGCCAGATATAAATGCAAGTACACTTCTAGCTACTACATTAATATCTTCTTCTTAATCTTTCAAAAATATTTCAAAATGTGCAAAACGTGTGCTGTGCTTTTCCCAGCTGTCTTTCGCCTTCATGCTCGCTTGGCTCGTTTCTTATGATGCTCCTGCATCACTCATCCTAGAAGAGTATGACCATTTGAAAATACAGCTAGGGGAAACAATACATCAGTTTTTAGCAAGGTTCAACCAGGTGTATCATGCAATGTCTGCTGATATAAGGCCACCCCCAGGATCAACTCACTTGCATTACCCAGTTGCCTTCAATCCTGAGATGAAATTCCAATTAAGAGAAAGGAACACTGAAAGCCTTGAAGAAATGAAAAAGGTTGCAGTTGATGTGGACGATAACTTGTTGACCCGAAAGGAAAAATTAAGGCAGAAGAGGAAGATAGACTAGAAGAGGAAAGAATGACATCCTCAAAAGTGAAACTAGATGTTCTAGCAAACACTGTAAGAGAGATGATGCAGAAGATTAGCAGGAAAGATGAGCTTGTTGTTCAAATACCTTATGTTCCATTAGCACCAGAACAGACCAAGATCAATGTCCCCAAACATTTTTCAACCCAACCTCTATATTATGAACCACCAAAGGATTATTTCATGTATTCGATTCATAATACAGTCAAAGATGAAACTCCAATGCAGCTTGTTGAAGAGCCATCAACTGATATGATGTGCATGTTGAATGGCATTTCATCTATGGATGATTCACCCAAGCTTGATTGGTACAATGATGATTATACCACATTGGATTTCTCAAATAAATCAGCCACATATGATTGGGAGGAAGAAGATCATTTTCAATCCCAGCAGAACAATCAATCTATACGTGGAAATTATGACATCAATGATCAAAGTGCAGAAAATTTTAGAGTAAGGGAAAAATATTTGCCCTTATGTTTCTCATCTTTTCAATTTCTGAAAAGGAACTCTAGGCAAGTTGTAAATAACGAAGACATAAAATTTTCTGATGAGTCAGTAGAGGATTTCATTGATGACATGGGATTTGTTTTAGACCCAAAATCACAGTCACTAATTTCCCTTGATTTTCAAAGTCTAGATGTAAGTCCAGAACTCGAAATAAGATTTGAATCAGTGAAATGTAATTTTGTACCATTAGATTATAATTCATTTCAAATTTTGAAGGAGACTCTTGAACAAGTGTTGAACGATAAACACATAAAAATTCATGAAATTTCATTTGAATTGATGTAGAAGTCTTGTCAGTATTTTCAGGATCCAATAGTTGATTAGTTGGATGATATGTTTAATCAAAATCATTCTTCATTCGCCAGTCATGAGCTGAAAAGTTGTTATGATCTTGACATGGTCAAGCAATTAACTTCACAATCTAGTTCAACAACAGTATTACTGCTAAACCTGTCAGAAAATTTGCAGCCATATCAACCATTGCATGAGGATGCAAATAGCATAGATACAATGCCAGATCATGTTACTAACTTGGATAAATTAAAAAATCAAGAAACAAGTCAGTTCTACCTTGATCCTATAGTCACCTATATGGAGAAATATTTCACTGCAGAGCCCCAATCTATCTCTGGCATTACTTTTGTTCTTCAAGATTGTTGAGGTCTCTGTTGTGAAGATAAATCATGTATTCAGTAGTTGCCATTACACTTTGCAGTTTTGAATCTATGGGAAAAAGGTCAAGCTACCTTTTTAATTGTGCTAACAAGCAGTCAAGCAGTCCTCTAGTCTAAGCAGCTACTTGATTGGCTTCATTGGCATTTTTGTATTATATGATTTAGCATGATTTTCAATAGTATACGGTAGGTAGGAGAGTGTGAATAAGCTCAACATTCCAAGCATCTCTTTTTTAGCAGAGTTATTTTTTATTTGGTCTCAGCTGAAAGATCAAAACAGGTATAGATTGCAGAATAATTTTGGGAACAACCCAATGGATAAATCATCGGTCTGCATGTTCAGAGTTCATTGGTTCTTGACACCTCCTAAAAGAGCTTCCATCCCTAGGTGGAGCCTATGTTGGGGTCCTATAATCATAGGTAACCTGGCTTTTTAGTTGATGATTTGGCATTTCTCTCATGATGACGAAGTCTGGCTCGGTTGATCCCATTTTCCCCTCCATCCATTTCACCTGATCCTTCATCTCCATGATGGATCCTTCATCCACGTTGCGCCCTCACTCCCTTGTCCTTTTGTCCAGTTGACTACATCCCACTTGCCACCCATCCATGAATAAACAAACTTAGGCTAAAAAGAACAATAAATTAATAAGGTTGGTAGTTTGTAAATAGGCTAATAAAGTTAGTGTAATTAGACCAATAAGCTAAGTTAGTTTTGTTAGCAATTGATTAATTATTAATTAATTAATTATCTAATAATTAAGTTAGTGTTTAGGTTAATTTAGGTTTGTGTTAAACGTTAAAATAAAATTAATTAATATAAACCCCATTTAATAAAACACAAAACAATATAAAACATTTAAATAAACACAAAACTAAAAAAACAAATTAAAAAAAAAAAAAATGTAACTTAATACATATATTAATAAACGTAAATAAAACAAATCACAAAACATTAAAATTAAAACAATTAAAAATCAAATAATAAAAAACATAACAAATTTAATAAACAAAAACAAAAATTAAAAATTAAAAAACTAAAACTACACTATCCTAAGTTTCTACCCACGCTCATCATGCATTCCAGACCCCCCCCCCCCTTATGTGCCCTCACACCAAGGGGGGGTCCAGAATGAGTGGTTTCATATTACCACCCCTGGACACTTGTCATATACACAGGCCAGCAGACACCCCCCCCAAAACCACTTACCACCTCAGGGGGGTCCAGAATACCACCTTGCCCCCCAAAAAAACCACTTTCACAGCATTTTTGACCAGCCAATTTCTGAAGGCGATTCTGAGCAAACTAAAGCGAATTTTGAAAAAACGAGAGAGGTTTTTCTCCGTAAAAAGATGAAGAACAAAACCCTCTCTCATGTTTTTCATAAGTGCCACCATCTACGAGAATCGAATCTATCTTTCAGCCTCATTGTTCAGATTTCCGGTTCTTTCTGTTTCAGCTCTGATTTTGTGGGAGCTGTTTCGGCAATATAAGGGCGAATTTCGCGAAACCAAAAGCAGTTTTTGTCCAAAATATACTCATATACAATAAAATCCTTCAGTTTTTTCCCAGGTGTTAGCATTAAAGAGAAACAAATGTCTGAGAGAACCCCTTTTTTGTAGAAATTTGGCCCATCTTTCATGGCAGTCAGTTCAGGATTTTTGGGGATTTGTTGCTATTTTTGGCCGAGGCGGTTGAATCCAACTTACTAAAATTGATGGGGGATATCTACTATTTACTGAAGTGATCTTAATGTAAAATGGTTGTTGATTCTGGCTCCCAGGGAGGTTGTACTCTGTAATATTTTTCAAATTCATCAGCAATAAAAGGGACTTTTTCACAGGATTCCTGTGTGTTGACAGTTGGTGAAGTCTTCTTTCTTTGTCAATTGTGATTTTACTCAAACATCATGATGTTTTCTTTCTCTTATTTTAAAAGGAGATTTAGCACAAAATTTATCTCCGATACTCTATGTCGAGCTTTTAAAATCTTAATGTTTTCTTCCGATATTACAATGACGAAATTCTTAAATGCTTCGTTATTGTGATTGACCATCTGCTCTGCTTCTGTTGTACACCTGTTTACCTTAAAAGGATCCAATGTTTGCATTAACTTTCCCTGTGGAAATACCTTGTAAATCTGTGTTTGATTTCAAACTTGTCACAGACCACATAGACCAATGGGATTCTAAGCAGTCCGTTCAGCCAAACACCTCAAATCTAAAATCCAAACTCTGAACTCATTAGCTAGCCTAATATCTATTCAAACAAATCTATATCAAATAGAGAGATCCCTATCTGAGTCTTGGAGGGCTATATCCGAGACTCGAAGCGGTTTTGATGTTGCCTCTGTGATTGTCCCCACAGGCTTGGGAAAATTACAGAGTGATAACAGTTTCTACGTAAATTATGTTGTACTATGTATCTAATGTGATATTGTTGACTAGTACTACTTATTGTTATATTCTAATGATATATTGCATGTAATCATAAATGATATAATGTTGATAAAGTTGAAGATTATATATTGTGATTGAAAGTGGAAAAAGTGTTCATATTGATTCAGCCCCCCTCTCAGTATTCCAACAATTGGTAGCATAGAAGGTCCTTCAAGAAAATATTTTAACCACTGGAAGGTAGATCACATATTCCACATATAATTGAACATTAGGATTTGTGAAGTGCACAATAAATGGAGCAACAATATTTGATGGTATGATTGGTCTGAGCTATGAGATATGGAGTAGGAAGATGAAAGTATTTTTATAGGAACAAGGATTTGATGTTTGTAAATTAGTTTTTAGAAGATACACTGGTTCAAAGAAATACTACAACCAAGAAGGAACTGAAGAGAAACAACAATATAGAAATGGATTTCATCTTGGAAGGATCACCAGATTTAGTAAAAGATAAAGTGGGACAATGTTCATCGGCCAAATAACTTTGTGATAAGATGCATAATATATACTTTACATAATCTCATTCTACCACATATCCAGAACATGATAATAAAGATAAAGAAGATGTTAAAGTAGAACAAGAAGAAATATGTTGTTTGTGTCATCCAGATTCATAAGAAGAAGATTGTGAAGAAGAAATAGTAAATCTTGAATCATAATCAATCAACGCTTTAGACAATCTGATGAATGAAAGAAAGAAGAACAAGTTACTCAAGGAAGAATTGATCAAGCTAAAGGGGTCTCAAATCCCAACTATGAAGAAGTCTAGCAGATGAACCTAAAAGTACAAATTGAAGAAGATAGAAGGATTGAAGAAGCATGCAAATGTTATTTAGAAGAAAAGAATTTTTTGGAATCCAAAATAGTAGCACAAAGAAAGGAACAAGAGAAGAGAGAAGATTTTTTGACTAGCCATCTCAAGTAAATATCTGAGGACTTAAATAATCTTGAAGTAGAATTCAATCAATAAGAGAGAATACTTGAAGAGGAAATATTCTCCTTGAATACCCAACTTGAAGAAGAAAAGAGGAAATAAGAAGTCATGAAGATCCATATGATGAATAAAGAATAAGATTGTAAGAAGCTTGAAGAAGAAGTTGTTACCTTAAGAATCAAAATTGTCAAGCTCAACAAGAACATTGAAGAAAGATAAATCTCCACATCATCAGTAAAGAAATATGAAGATAAAATTTACAGGTTACTATAAAGGAAGAATGAAGAGAAGGCTAAGATTTATGAAGAGGCCATCAAAGACATTATAAAGAAGGAAGAATGCAAGCCCTTGAAGGAGAACATTCCAAAAATGAAGAAAACTCAAGAAGCAAATTATAGAAGAGATGGATATTAAAGAAGACCCTCCACTTTCAGGTATCATAGAAGATTCAACCAATGTGAAGGAAACACCACAAGAGAATATCGTGATCATCCAAGGCATGAGTTTAGAAGGACTAAATCATAAAGAATATTATTCACTCCTAGGTATGAAAGTTTCTTTTATGGTCATTGTTTTACTTGCACTAACTTTGGACATAAAGTGGTAGAGTGTAGAACTTATGGAAGAAATGTTCAAGAAATAAATGATTATATGGATCCATATAATATTGAATGTTACTAATGCCACAACTATGGACACATAATTCGTGATTGTAGAAGCATGATGGATACTTATATGAAAGAAAAAATTGATATCATATATAAGAAGATTTGGAAAAGAAAACAAAAACAGGTAAAGGAAAAACACATGAAGGACGAACACCCATAAGTCACACTCTTAGAATTTATAGTAGTACGAGATTAGAGAAAATCTACAGGAAAAAAGGAAGATGTTAGATACAACAAGGTTTGGAGAAGAAATGAAAAACAAGAAGAGAAGGTGATGGAATACCAAGTCCCATAGATCGTACTAACAATATTTGCAGCAGAGCAAGATCGTGATGAATCAACAAGAAAAGACGAATATGTTAGAATCTAGAAAGAGGATGAAGACGAATATGTTAGAATTCAGGATAATGAGGCAATTAAGAAAGAGGATGGAAATGAATATGTCTCCATAGACGAAAAATAAGATTACTCTGCATCAGAGCGGGTATTTTTCTGATCCATCTGTCTTGGAGACTCCTGGTAAATATGAATTTTGAACAAGGGGAGTCTAAGAAGCGACTCTACATATCAGAGAATTGTTTTTTGATAATCCTAAAGTATTTATATATTTTGGAAGGAAGTTTCAAAATTGTTTGATAACATAAGTGCAGAATGTATTGTGAAAGTTTGATTGTTTTTAGAAAACATACCCATGTAGGTATCAGCTGGCAGTTACAAAGGAATCAATTCATGATTGTATAGAGGATTCTATTGTGATGCTTATATGATTAGTATAATGCACACATTAATTATCAATTAGGGATTCATAATCAACAAAGTTACAAGACACCAGTAAGAGAGGTAATTCTAATGTCACGAGTATAGAACTAATCTGGATTATGCATTCTAGGAATAAATAAAACTATCAAACTAAAAGACACTTTGGTTGTCTTTCACATAGAGGCTATCTACTTCATTGTGGTACAGGAAAGTATCATATGGAATCCTTTGACAAATCAACTCTGTTATTTGACCTAGAAATCTAACTATGAAATCACACATTAATCATCGAGGCATATCATGGGTAGTTTAGTAGCCAGTAAATTAGATATGTTTTGGCTCACAATGATCTATTGTGAACTTCACTAGTTATTTTCCAAATATGTTTGACTATTGCTGCCAATGTCTATGTCCACTAAAAGAAATCCAATTCATAAAAACATAAATAGGGTATATGAAAAAACAAAGTAAGTAAAGATCTTAAGAAATTTTATGAACTATGCTACTAACATATGAAATTGTCAGAGATGATGAACTAAATTGAGAAATCAAAGCTACAACTAGTATAACAATTACACTATTGAAATCAAATGCTAACACTAGTCTACAAGAAGGTTGATCTCTGTTGGGCAGTGGGCCCTTGCCCCTTCAATAGGCCAACATTTAGAGTCTACATTAAGTTAGTTTTCGATCAACACATTAATCTTACTTAGATCTCAAAACATGAAATTAGATTATACTACCAATTCAATTCGCATCCATTCATTAAGAATCAAGACATGGAAGTAAATGAAATTCTTCAGTTAAACTCAAACTCAAGATATGTTCTACAATATGAAACGTTGCTCTAACATGCTGTGCTATGCTATCTCCCTATATTTCCACCACCCTTTCCACGAAAATTTAAAAAGTCTCAGTCATGAAACACAAGAAGGTGAAATCTTCAGCATATCAACAAATGTCAAATTTACACACTCTGTTACATATTTTAAGCTTCATCCTCATGACACAGAGTGTATGAGGATGAAACAATAACCAAATTGGCTTAATATAGTCTTGCTAGAACTTTAAACATTCAACAATTATCTTAGGCACGATATGGAGCTAGAATTGGCAACTCTATTTATTCTACTGGTAGCGAATCATGGTAGGTGAGACACGGTGGATCCGAAAAACATGCAATTGGTTGGTACCAAACTAAAATAGGCTACGGACGTTGGTACCGGATCGCAACAGTGAATGATCAGTGGGTATTGGATCTGAGAAGGAGGTGCTCTTGGTACTAGATTCACAAAGTGAGTGATCTACAGGTACTGGATCAGTGTAAATTGGTGCATAAGTACCAGATGGCTTGGCTGACATAGGAGTGTTGGACTTGTCCAAAGGTCAAAGTATACATATAGAAATTTCAACATTAGCACATGAAATATTTATTGTCCTAGATTTATAAACCACAAAATGCATGAATTCAAATATACTTTACCTCATGACCTTATAAGTGGCTGGATATAGTGTTCTTTGTCATTTACCCAATCTTAGCTAGGTCAAAAAGGTGTAAATAAGGAGTATAATATGGTAATAGGGATGTCAATTTAGAGGCTCAATAGATTCCATGCATATATTCAATGATACATTTATATAGAGGATTCTAGGAATGTATTCATATAAGGATTTATTCATTACATATTGTTGCAGACATGTAGAGCCTGATTTGAAAATTGAACAAATAGCTTGAAAAACAAGAATATGTTGCAGTAGATGGATCAACATTGTGTGCAGTTGAGTAGAAGAATCATGGAAGGTTTTATGACATATGGAAAGAGATGAATTCATGAGATATTTGGAAAATACAAAATACATGATTCAGAGAAGATGCATATGATTAGACACGTGGACAGTTAGTCATAGGAAATAAAACAGTGAAAATCACAACAAAACAGGGAAGAGAAATTGTCAACCTAATCTATATCACTAGAGGAAAGTATGGTCATTGATGTGAACTTGAAAAGCCATGAATACTTGAATTAAATAAAAAAATTAAGAATTTTATACATATGTCAGTGAATTACAATAGTTAGCACCAATGGACACGAAGCACCAAAAGAGAGAAAAGGAAGAGTATGTACAGAATCCCACATTGATCTGCACGACATATGGTAGAGAAGTAAAGGGAGAGATATTTTTAGAGAAAGAGATGAGAAGCATGAAGATAGGGGGAGTGCATGAAGTCAGATAGATATTTTCAAAGAAGGTATACTGACAGGGGGAGTTTACCCTTTTTCCTATGATGTCAAAGAGGAAGAAAGAGAAATATCAGAAGAGAAATATCAAAAGCATGAAGATAGGGAGAGAATATCCAAAGGGAGATACCCTATTCCATTGACATCAAAGGGGGAGATGAAAATGAGGAGATAAAGATCAGGAGAATTTTTCACAAGTGGAATTTGAGTGTTGGAGTATGTGTGTTTCCATTAATGCCAAAGGGGGAGATTGTTGGATAATTGGTTGTCATTGATGTTGTTGTATAGTTGGTTGTCATTGATGTCAATAGATGTGATGGGTGTATTTGGATAAGTCTCCAAATTCATCACCTTATGGCCTCTCTCTAAGCATGGCCATCATGGGAATACCCGTTGAAGAAGTCCACAAGAAGCCCTAGGGGTATGGTCATGAATCCTGAAGTTGTTTGAGGAATAAGGAAATGAAGGGCACTGTAAATAAAAGTAACACACTCATAGATGGATAGTCCCCATCATATCATTTCCAACAATAGGTGGTATGTCACATAGTTTCGTGCGGTTAAGGAGTTATGAGGTCATGAAGATAGAAGCTCCAAAGATGGGTTAAGAAACTGTTACACGTCAAATTTACTCAACTGGATAAGTGTCGCATATTCCTCTCAATTGTCGTAAGTGTCGCATCTTCCTTACAACTTTCACAAGTGTCGCAAGTTGTTCATAAGTGTCGCAAACATTGTTCAAGCATACTGCCTTAACGATGACACTAAGGAGGAACTTAAAAAATCTCATACACTAGGTTTGGAGAAGGAGAACTAGTTAAATGAAGTCAAGGAACTCTTAACACCTGAAGAGAGCTTTTGATCAAAGGTTTTAGGGGTGAGCGCTCCCTTATATCAGCCTAGGAAGTGTTGGCGCTCCCCTATAAGGATTCAGGAAGCGTTATAACGCTCCCCTTCCCCCTCTGAAAGAGCGCTACCCACCTTTAGGGTGCTGGCGCTCCCCTCAATATTCTCAGGGAGCACTACAACGCTCTCATGCCCCTTTTGAAGGAGCGCTGCCTAATCTGAGGCAGTAGTTGGCCCGTTGAGGAGAATAAGGGAGGGTCTTTCAAGATTAGGAGGCAGTTGCATTCGAATTCTTGGTTTCATCAGGAGATCCCTGATCTGGGGAGGAAGTTCCCCAACTTGTTCTAAAGATAACTCAAGAGGTTAAGCTCCTCTTAACCTATATAAGCAGGCTCTATAATGGTGGAAAGAGGGAGAATTGCTAGCATGAAACCTATGATCTCATAGGAAACACACAGTCAGCCAAATGAGAGTGGTCAGTGAAGCTATTGTTATACAGGTTGTGGATCTTTCAGGCAAGGGTTAGATGAAGGGGACTTGACGAAGCTGTCGCATTTGAATCTACGATTGTAAGTACTGCTGTCGTTATTCTCATTAATATGACACGCTTGGCCTGTTTCTTTCTAGTTTGTGTCTAATGTTACATGAACTTATCATTGATAGATAGATCTGTTTTCAAGCTAATATCAATAGAGTAGGAAGTGGTCGTATCTTGTTTGTCTATAGGACTCAGCGAGGAGCAAAGGATCGGAACTCAACTTAGAGCGTACAGGGACAAACGTCGATAAAGAGGTACTTATGTTCTCCTTCCTTCTCATGTGTTAGTTTGTATAGATTTTAAAGGAATTCAGTGTCCACGTTAAGCATTTTCTGTCTTAGAGTTAGGGTCAAGCTCTTTGAGGCAATCTACCTGTTCGCAGGGAGATTTTCCTACAACAGAAACTGGCGACTCCATTGGGGAGATGGCCTCAAATCGAAACTTCTTGTTTTGATTTCTCCTCATTGACCTAGTTATACCCCTTGATTGTTTCAGACCTGGTTCACTCCTCTTTTGATTGGTTTCATGAGCGGATTGGCTCCCTACCCCATCATACTCAACCTAATTGTCGAAATTGAATTGCAATTTTTTGAATTTTTTGACATTTCTGGGAGTTTTTGGACCTGGCGCCCTTGTCCCTGTGTTAACAGAGTGCCAGTGCTCCCTAATAGATTTTCACAGAGCGCTATAATTCTCCTTACCTTTGGCAGCAGAGTGCCAGCCCTCCTTTGGTCAATAAACCTTCCAGAATTTCTTTTTTTGGGTTTTGCCTCTGTGTCTCTCCTGCTGGGTAACCTTGGGAGTCAATGCTTCTTCTCTTCCAACCTTGACATCTGTCTTTTTGAAGAACGAACATCTTACTATTTGGATTTTGTATCCTTCTTCACTATTGTTATTGAGTTTTTTCTGTTGATTGGAGTCTAAAACCCATGAATTGTATTTCTCTCTGTTTAACTGAGTAAAAACCCTGGTGAAGGTCTTCAAAGGCCTACAGATCTCTTCATCTTGATTTTAGTCAAGATCATTGTTCTTCAACTTTTTCTTTTGAGTGTGAAGTTTGTTTTCTCTTTGATTGATTCTTTTCTTTCACTTTTCGTTTTGATTGCAACGAAAGGGTGTTTTGTTTGTATGACTTTTGCTTGTGCTAGTTTGATTTTCATTCATACAAGACGATAATTATCAAGACAAGCAATATGTTAAATTGATCATTATTCATATGAAAACAATAAAAAGCATCTTCCTAATTGATTTTTCATGTTAGAAGGCATCTCAAAAAATTTTAGCATCACATCAGGATTTGATTGAGAAATTGTTTGAGGACATTCCTTATTTGTGCTTGTTAGTGAAAAAAACTCTCTGTCTCCCTTAGATAGATGTTCATCGAAAAGAAATGAATGCTTATCATATCTAATGCATTGTTGGGACTGAGTCATAATTCCATTCATTTCACTTCCATGCACCCCTTTCTGAGTAAAGAACAACTATAAAAATCAGCACTAATTAAAAATTATTTAGAACTTTTTCTTTTCTAGGATCCTCCACCAACAGTAGATTAGACTTAGTACTTTGGATTAGGCTGTGAGCATAACTCTACAAAGTTTCCAAAACAAACAGTAGTATCCTGAGTTAGGGAGAGTCAAATCCAATCATCGTATAAGTCTTCCTGGGATCCCCCTCTCACACAGGGGTTACGCACGAGGTCGCATTCAGGTGAGCTACAGGGACTAACCCTCCGTGGTTTAACTGATTGTGGTGGTCAGATCGTATTATGGGGATTGCTTCAAGGTAAATCCACAATTACTACGTGGAAGCCTTTTAGTTGATTTCGGGCTCGATACCCTACCCGTACGTTCGGATCGGACTGTCGATTGTTCCCGCCCAGGGGCTAACTGTGAATTGGTAACCTTAGTGGCCATAATCTTTAGGGTCTTACACAAGGTGACGGTGATGGGAAGTCTCACTGTACCTGGAGTATACATTGGTCAAACTCACTCGGGCTCCTTGGAGGGTAAATCCACAATTACTGTGTGGAAGCTTGCACCAAGGCATAAGTTCGTTAAGCAGTTCGCCATTGTAACTGTTCCACCCTATCCCCGCCCCTTCTGGACTTGATCACATGAAGTTGGATTTCATCACCAACTAGTACGGTCATCAAAAGAAGGTCTTGTTTGCTTGGTTGCGATTCTTAGATTTCTATTAGTGTATGTTGTTTCTTTTCAGTAGTTGTCCATAGATCTCTTTCACCGACTCTTTTTCGCCAACATTGACCCTCCACACCGTTCGCGGAGGCTACAGGGAATTCCTACAGAAGATATGGAAGGAAACACCCCTTTACCCCCTCATTCTACGGAGCAATCTCCTCAACAGAGTGAGGTTCAAAACACTACAACTCCCCAGGAAGAAGTTCCCACTCCTTTGGAGAATTTTCGGATTGTCTCAGAATCTCCGGAAGCTTACCGCATTCCAGAGGGATACGAACGACGTATCCTCCAATTGAATTATGCAGGTGAATTTGTTGTCGTCAACCCTTTTGACATTTTGACTGGGTCTCATCAAAAACCTCTAGCCAATGACCCCTTTTGGACTGCAGACATTGTTCGAAGTCCACCACGCTTGGTGCGAGATCTTTATGTAACAGGGGAAGGTGTCGATGCACCCATCTCCTACACCGTACCCCTAAACCATTTTACCGGTACCACCACCTTTACAGCCACACCACTTGTTGGTATGAACATACCGTCTGTTGGTCCAAGGCCTACTCTTCCCCTCCAGACAGCCCATTCTACAATGGTCCCTCACATTCTGACTATTCATGCCGGTAATGCATTGGTCAACCAAGATGCAATTGGCACACCTATAACACCAAGACCTACACTTCCTTTTGGGTTCAAGGCACTGAATGCTTCCACTTCCACTACTACTACTCAAGTTATGCCGGGAAGTTCCATACCTATCAAACAACCTGGAGGGACCAGTCTTGGTGGTCCTAATCCGCTCGGCGGTATCGGTCAGTCATTTACGTTTGGCTCTCAAATTCCGGGAACTCCCTCAAGTCGGGGGGCACCCTCCCACCGAAGGACAAATTCCATTAGGGGGGCACCCTCATGCTGGGGGGCACCCTCAATTCAGAGTCTACCAACAACCACACGGACAAAATGTGTCTGCCATACCTAATCCGTGGAACATCCTTTTTCAAGGAAACCCACAATTCCCGGCAGGACACAATCCTCAGACTCTGCAACAACCTCCTTAGGGACAAGTGCCAAACCCAACCTACAATCCTCAAAACCCATCCAGTTATCCTCCGCTCACACATGCTTCTCAAAACACCTCAAATCCTATGTACCTTGGTCAAAACCAACCTCATACAAGAGGGGCCACTAGTTACAATTATCCACATAACCCAGTGATTGGCCCCACTGGTGTCGCCATGCCACACCAACATTACCCACAGATTAACCGACAACTACCTTTTCTAGCTACCCTGGACCTTCCAGACTTGTCTCGGTTAATGAATGATCCTATTTATCATTCTCCGGTTTGGCCAGCTATCCCAGCTAAACTCCCTTCCAACATCCCAAAATTTGACGGAAAGTCTGGAGAAGACCCAAACAACCATGTGATGAATTTCCATTTGTGGTGCTCCTCCAACTCCCTCATGGACGTTTCTATTCATTTGCATCTTTTCCAACGAACACTTACGGGTTCCGCAACGAAATGGTATATTGAATTACAACGCGCATCTGTTCACGATTTCAACTCCCTCGCCATGTCCTTCCTCACACACTTCCAACTGCCCATTCGATATGAGACGGGTACCGAACTATTAACCTCCCTTCATCAGACAACTTCTGTACATATCTCCGATCATATTCATGAATGGAGACGATGAAGAAGGCTAATCAAAGCGGTCATTCCCAACCAATTGTTAGCGGAATGGTTCACTAAATCATTGTTACCCCAGATCGCTCGTGACGTTGCCATGGGTGGTGTGGTCACCGAGGAAGAAGCCATTGCCCGAGCTCAGTATTTAGACTTAGTCTATTCACAATTTGGTACTCTGTATGAGTTGATACCGAATGCTACCCGTGCCACTAATGATCCATCCAAACCATTATCTTCTTCCCACGCAGATGGAGTTATTGGCTCCGTCAAAACCCAATCTGCTACCCAGTCGGCTGGAACAATTCAGCGACCCACTTCGACGGTTGCTCCCAGCTCGAATGCACCCTCTTCCACCCCCCCCACAAACTCAGGTCTCTAATGTGAATGCGGTCCAATCAACCCCTTCACAACAACTTGGGGGAAAGAAGAAAGTGAGAAACAAACCAAAGAAAAACAATAACAACGAACAACCCAAAACTCAACCACAAACCCCTGCTGCCGGAAAATAACCACAACGAAAACCAAAATTCCCATGTCTCATATGTGGTGACGATCACTACAACTGAGACTATCCACATCGCGATGAGGTGGCCAAAATTTTCAAAGGAAATTCACAACCCGTTGTACTTACTCAGCCTTTTCCACAGCAACAATCCTTGGTTTCCCAAACCCCCATGCCGGGGGGCAGTTCCAACCAACCTCATGATGAGGCATCGACAAGTGCCCGCATTTACATGTTTAACATGGTTAATCTAACCACTCGCTCTGCGACATATGACACGCCAGTTAAACCTGATAAGCCGAAGATTGCTAACGGTTCTCCACCAGACCCGTTACCATCCTCTATTAACCCTCCGTCTGTTAGCCCTCCATCCGGGCCGCTTCATATTGAAAAACCTTCTTTTGACTCTATCTTACGCCCTCCTAAGAGCACCATCTGGAAATCTACCTTCAATCCTAATTCACGGGCTACCCAAAATTACAATATTGTAGAAGATTTGGCCCAAGCACCATGCGCTATGTCCGCCTTGAAAGTTCTACAACACTATCCCAGCCAATGTAGAATGCTCTTAGCTGCTATCAGCGCTTTTGATCCTGAGTCATCAAACAACCTCACGTTTAATCTGTATGATCATCAACCACGACTCTCCAACCAGCTAGCCTTCCAAATCGATGTTGTTGTGCACAATCAACAAATCCACCGAACTATCCTGGATGAGGGAGCCTCTACTTGTGTCATGTCCTTAGCCTGTTGGAAAGGCTTAAAATCACCTGCCCTTAACAAATCTGCTACGATGTTACACGCTTTCGATGGACGAGGTTTTCATCCTCACGGATTATTACAATCCTTAACCGTTCAGTTGGGCGGAAAAACTGTTACTGTTTACGTCGAGGTGGTCGATGCTCCCCTCAACTACAACCTATTACTCGGAATAATTTGGCTCTACGCTATGACTTTCGTCGCCTCGTTGGTGTTTCGGTGTGTACAATTCCCCCATCAAGGCAAAATTGTCACCATCGATTAGCTTGATTTTTGTACACCAGACGCTTGCATCCCTGCCACCAACAACATTCCCTTTTTGGGAGACCATCTAGTTATGTATGAAAGTGTTGGTGTTGTCTTACTGAAATATTCTAGCCTTATGGGTACTTTCCCTACACCACTTCCACCTACCGTGCATCATATTGTTGTCGTTAATATGATCTCGACTATGCCTTATCAATCCTTGGAATCATCTGACCCTTGGATTGTACCTAGTCCTTTGGAATTCGATGTGCTCAGTGACACTATGCCACTTAGACCAGCCGAGGCCGCATACATATCTATTCAATCTGCCTCTCCCTCTCCCAACAATTCACATTCGTTGGCACCCGATGCCTACTCGATGCCCTCATGGTTGGATTCCCTATCATCTGTCGTCGATTATATTTCCCACATTTTTCCTTCTGACAAATCGATTATGGAAATGCTCAGCATTGATGACCTACCTTAGGATGACAACTATTGACACTCAAAACTGAAATGGGCTGCAACAAATCAATCCCGAGGCAACCTCAAACCACTTTGGATTGGGAGCTGCCCCTTCCAACCCGAGAGGGATCTCTCGAACAATGTCACAATAGGAATTTAAGTAGTGTGAAAAAGATGGGTAGATTTATGGGTAAAATATGGTCTTGGATTTGTGGGGTTTGAGGGTTAAAACAGGGAAAAGGTCCATTGGGCATGGAGTCAAATGAAAACCAAAGAAAAGAGATAATAGCAGAGATTAAATAACTTGCAGAAAGTGAGGCAAAGTAGGTCTATCTTTCAGCATTTTAATTAATCATGACGCAGTAGCGGAAAGAAAAGGAAAGGCCGACGTAGCAAAGGATATATGCCGAGTTCTGAAAATGCAGATTGGTCTTACACAGCTGATAGTTGGTGCAGAGTAAAGGCAATAAACAATTACAGGAAACCCAAATCCTTTCATTATAGTAGTGGTCGTACTAAAGTATAACGAAGCCCATCAGTTAGAAGAAAACAAAATGTAATGCAGTCGTGATGGATTAAGGAATACATAAAGCTATGGTAAAGACAATACCAACTGCGAGTAAAGAACACATAAATGCAGTCCAAACAGATTTAACATAGCTGAAAAGAAGAAAAACATGCTGAAAGAAATCGACTAAGATGAATCTCACAGTTGCAAGTAAAAATCATCTTTATTACTCCGGTCTGGTTTACAAAAAATCAGTCATTACAATGAAACTCTCTTCGAAAGAAGTTTTTTCAGTCTTGTGCTCATGCGCCCCCCCCCCTCTTGGTTACATGCCTCCTGGTATTTTAAAATAAAATTCTAAGCTAAACTCTTTGAGTTCTAGGGAATATGAAGCGTTTTGTCTTCTGGAACTCTGCGGCTGTTGAGTGCGTCTGCCAGCTCTGCAGGCTACTTGAACTACTGCCAATGGCTTGGACAAGTGGACTGAATGATCCCTGTAGCTGTAACGGATTTCTCCCTGGTTGCCCGTCGTTAGGATGGTTATTGTTAGATTCTGAAAATCTACCTCCAAAGTATCCTTTGCAAATACTATTAGCAGGATAGTCTTGGAGATTCTTGAAATTCACGTGATGTTGATTCTTGATATCTAAGAATTTAGACAGAGATCCTCCATCCTTACTGTTTGTATATTTGATGGTGATCGTGTATACTTTGGATGCGCTCTTTTTTCCAGGCTCTAAATTCTCTAAACTGTACATATTCCTTTTTCCATCATGAACTATAGTTGCATGGTTATAAATCGTACGATGCAATCCCTTCTTTATCTTCACACATTCTTCTCTATTTTTTGTAGTTACATTACCATTTTCCTTCTCTATGTCAAAGTCGTAATGCAATATAATTTGTCTTGCATTGAAGCTTACAGGGAAATGATTTGCAAGAAGGTTGACAGGAACCAGACGGGTAGAATTATTTCCTTTGTCGGGTCTATTCACAGGAACCAGATCATTTGTCCCTCCTCCGTCAGGTTTCTTTGAAGACCCCAGAACATTCTTTCCTCCTCCTTCGAGTCTATACAAACGAAACAGACCAGATTCCAGTTTGGTTTCAAATACGAGAGCTACCGAGCCGAACTGAAAAGAATAAGTCATTCCTTCTCCGTTGGGTTTATTAGGAGGGGGGATATGTACTGGAGCACTATGAGCTCTACTAGACTCTAGTCCAGTTTCCTTTGGAACGAATATATTAGATATCTTATGCTCAGGAAGTCTAGTAGGCGTTGGAGTAGAGGTGGCCATTCCTTCCATGTCCATTTCTGGAGACTGCATTGTAGATACACTTCTTTCGTGTGGGATAGTTGGATGGGAAGTAAGAATTGGTTGCGATGTTTGTTCATCTGATGATCCCCTTCCCCAGCCTTGTCCATCGCTTCCAACTCTGGCTTTGCCTTTACCCCTTCCCGTCGAGCTTTCTCTCCATTCCATATTTGTATGGACACCTTCGTTCCCAAACTCAAAAAGTGAAAAGATCGCGATCACCAACTTACACGAGCTCGCTATTAACAACCACGAATAAAGACACCCGAGGAATCTCAATAGAATGGTTCGCTTATTGCAACACCAAATGAAGAACTTCAATCCTACATCATAGTTACTGTAAATAGCGGATTAGACAAACACGTAGGGAATCTCTATGGTATCCTGTGAAACTTCTGAGTATCCTTACTAGTACAATGGTTGTCAGCACAGACAACACGCTGAATGGTGCAAGGGAACCTACAGGATTTCAGAGTGAGGACCCATATGTCTGTTCAGTGTCGTCGCTTGTCAAAAATGCCTATTGAGCATTGCTCTATTAGAATGGGCGTAAGCTCATATTATGTATCTGGAGAACTTTCTTCACCCACACTCTGCTAATATCTTCGATGGGCACGTCTTTGGTTTTAGGGAGAAAGAAATAGACAAAGAGAGTCATGACGACCACCCCATCCAACGAAGAAGAGAAAGATCCCGACTTTGAAGTGGCATAGCATCGCCAAGAATGCCTGTGTGATGACGAAGGTGAAGAGAAGATTTATTGAGACAGTGAGAATGGAAACAAACGTAGAAAAAACATTCACGGGACCTGTTATGACAACAGACATGAGAGATGCATTGTCTCAAAACCAATTGTCTTGAATAGCGTCGGCGCATAGAACATGATGGCATTTATTCTTGTAAACTGCTAGAAGAAGGGAATGGCCACAACCATAACTAGCTAAGACCTGTGCTTCCTCTCCGAAATATTATGGGCAGAGTCTTTTCGACATTTCATTAGCTTTCACGATATCGTCAAACTATGCCTCAACTATACCATGTACAACTCCCAACAAAATCCAGATGAACAACAAACTAGGGTTTATTCCTGCACCATTAATTTTCGATTGCTTGGCCACAGGGGTTTCTTCTTCTGCCATTTCAGCCTGTATCTTCAGCCCTCTTAGTGCCATCGTTTCGATTCTCTGCATAACCAGAGGCAATCGATTATCAAGAGAAATGCACTCCAACGACCCTTGACAGTATTGTCAGTCTTGCCAGGGGAATCTTTCTGACCTATCTGTAGGCGTCATAATTAGCATTCCATGCATGGCCAAAAATGTGACATGCCCATAACGCCCACCTGAGCCAGCGCACCACCAAATAGGTCTGTTGGTTGGCGTAGATGCTAGAGTATCAGGCCACCGCATTGTAGTTTGAGACACCGAGAACCTCATCAAATGTTCGATCCCTGCAAGTTCTTCTAACGCATTGCAGCTCGACACCTTTAGCACACAAAGTTTTGTCAAACCACGAAACGCTTCAGTTTTCCAAATCAAGACAATCCCACAACTTTAGTTCCATGAGTGTATCTGGAAATGTTCCAACCTCTGCTAGACCTTCACAATCGTAGATATAAATACGTTGAAGGTTGGGGCAAATACCTTTACCAAATGCTATCTCCGATATCCTTGTTGAGACTAACCACAAGTCTGTAAGGCCAAACATGCACTCAACTAAAGAATCTCTATTGAATGGCACTTCTCTTACGGAATATCAAATACTACTAACTTTGAGAGATTGTTCAGCGCCATGATACATGGTGGTAAGCATTCGACACTTGTCCCATTAAGACACAACTCTTATAGGTACCGTTGATGTGCGACTTGAGGAGGCAATACTTCAAATTTTGTGCAGAATCTGACATCTATGAATTCAAGTGCGGTGACATTTCCCAGAGTCTCACTAGACATGGTCAAAGTACAATAACTCAAATGTAGATGCTCCAGTTGCAGTAGATTTCTCAAGGAATTTGAAGGCATCTATGTTAAGAGACAAGCCCATTTCCTTCATTTGGACAATGGCTCAGCGTACGCAAGATTGAGGTATGGAGATCCCCCACTATGAGACTACCCGATGTCGCAGATTCGTGCAAGTATTTGGAAACCCGGATCCGTTATTAATTCCAGTGCAATTGAGAGACAGAGCCAGGATGGATCGAGGGCATTGATTTACGATTCTCCATCACAACAAGACAAGGAAATACGGATTAATGGACCTTGAGGATCATGAGAAACCATTGACTCGTGGCATGGTGAGACTAAATGTGTGTCGACCAGGAATACTATTGATAGGCTCCAAAGGCAAAGACTCATTTAGAAATAAGAATTGACTTGAAATTTCAGAAAGGATAATAGCAAGGTGAATGATGTTGTCTCTCATCGGACAGGTACAATGGATCGGGCTATCAGAAACGTAGTGATGACCTAGATGAAATGAGGCATAAGTCAACAAGAAGCAAAAATGCAGAGGAAAAAGTTAGAAATTCTTCCCTGGCACTTGGCATACTGTTTTGATCCTTGAAATGCCTTCTTTATGCCTTGGGCAACCAGTCAATTTTGACCTCTGTTACAACATCGACTCCAACTAGGGATGGTGCTTTCCTGAAAGTGCCAAGAACCATAGACCAGGTGGCCTTTATCCATATCAAATCGTGAATGATTTATAACAAAACCATACTGGATTCAAAACTGAACTGAAAACATATTGAAAAATACCGCTGCAATCTAGTGCTTGAAGTCAAGCTTATTTATATACATCACCTACTCTAATTGCTGAAAAATTTCCACTGAATCAAATGATACGAAAATGCCAGTGAAGCCAATCCAATAATTGTCTACGTATTTGAAACTTTCTCACACTTTCTTTGAGCAGGCTGAAGAAAGAAACCGACAACTTCCAACTGACCTGTTGGTGATCATGGATTTTCAAAACTTTCATCAATTCTTGTGACCAAATATTCCTGACATAGCATATTCCTCCATTAAATGAATCCAAAAGATCAGCAAAAGGGTCTTGAAAAAACATATCATACTGAGGTTTTAAAACATCCAGGACTACTCTATGTTCTGATTCATGATGCTCAGGATCATTGAACATGGAAGCCATATCTTTTTCATGAAACAAAGCAGAGTCTAAAATCTGACCTTCTTCTTGAGTAAGTTCAAAAGATCCAGCATCTTTATGAGCCAACTCCTCCTCATACTGTTCATCTTCATCAACTTGAGAAAATTCTATTTTTTCTTCCTCCTCCTCTAGAGGACTTGTATCACAACAATCTTCAAAAAGGATTTCAGCAGAATATATCCTCTTACAATGTTGATGAAACAGTGTGTGAAAACATTTCAATGAAGGAATACTGGAATGGGGTAAAGATTTATACCAGAGTCTAGCATCATTTTCCAATGAAAACATAAACAATTTCATGAGGATGTCTTCATGATGTACATTTAACTCCTCCATGAGCTTGTGGAACTCAAACAAATGTTGACCAGGATTGTCGTCTTCATATTCTCCAAATTTGGGAAGGATATCTGCCCAAATTTTAATGTCTGGAACAGTGTTTGGAAATCCATAAAAATTTGCAAAGTCCAGAGGAGAAAACCTTGCAGCAATTTGAGCAGTGAACGATCTTGACATTTGAGACCAGTGGAGTCGCCAACAAAATCATGTAGAGTCTACGAACCAAGGAGTCGCCAGGTGAATGATCACAGCTAATTTAATGCCTATCCCTTGTTCACCATCAAGAGATAGATATGAACTTTGTCGTATCCCAGGGAAGATAACCTCGTCCTCCGTCCCTAGAAACGATGCCAAAATGTTGACACTCGAAACTAAAATGGGCTGCATCAAATCAATCCCGAGGCAACCTCGAACCACTTTGGATTGGGAGCTGCCCCTTCCAACCCGAGAGGGATCTCTCGAACAATGTCAAAATAGGAATTTAAGTAGTGTGAAAAAGATGGGCAGATTTATGGGTAAAATATGGTCTTGGATTTGTGGGGTTTGAGGGTTAAACCAGGGAAAAGGTCCATTGGGCATGGAGTCAAATGAAAACCAAAGAAAAGAGATAATTGCAGAGATTAAATAACTTGCAGAAAGTGAGGCAAAGTAGGTCTATATTTCAGTGTTTTGATTAATCATGATGAGGTAGCGGAAAGAAAAGGAAAGTCCGACGTAGCAAAGGATATATGCGGAGTTCTGAAAATGCAGATTGGTCTTACACAGCTGATAGCTAGTGCAGAGGAAAGGCAATAAACAATTACAGAAAAACCAAATCCTTTCGTTATAGTAGTGGTTGTACTAAAGTATAATGAAGCCCATCAGTTAGAAGAAAACAAAATGTAATGCAGTCGTGATGGATTAAGTAAGACATAAAGCTATGGTAAAGACAATACCAACTGCGAGTAAAGAACACATAAATGCAGTCCAAACAGATTTAACACAGCTGAAAAGAAGAAAAACATGCTGAAAGAAATCGACTGTGATGAATCTCACAGTCGCAAGAAAAAATCATCTTTATTACTCCAGTCTGGTTTACAAAAACTCAGTCATTACAATGAAACTCTCTTCGAAAGAAGTTTTTTCAGTCTTGCGCTCATGAGCCCCCCCCTCTTGGTTACATGCCTCCTGGTATTTTAAAATAAAATTCTAAACTAAACTCTTTGAGTTCCAGGGAATATGAAGTGTTTTGTCTTCTGGAACTTTGCGACTGCTGAGTGCGTCTGCCAGCTCTGAAGGCTACTCAAACTACTGCCAATGGCTTGGACAAGTGGACTGAATGATCCCTGCAACTGTAATGGATTTCTCCCTGGTTTCCCATCGTTAGGATGGTTATTGTTAGATGCCGAAAATCTACCTCCAAAGTATCCTTTGCAAATACTATTAGCAGGACAGTCTTGGAGATTCTTGAAATTCACGTGATGCTGATTCTTGATATCTAAGAATTTAGACAGAGATCCTCCATCCTTACTGTTCATATATTTGACGGTGACCGTGTATACTTTGGATGTGCTCTTTTTTCTAGGCTCTAAATTCTCTAAACTGTACATATTCCTTTTTCCATCATGAACTATAGTTGCATGGTTATAAATCGTACGATGCAATCCCTTCTTTATCTTCACACATTCTTCTCTATTTTTTGTAGTTACATTACCATTTTCCTTCTTTATGTCCAAGTTGTAATGCAATATAATTTGGCTTGCATTGAAGCTTACAGGGAAATGATTTGCAAGAAGGTTGATAGGACCCAGACGGGTAGAATTATTTCCTTTGTCGGGTCTATTCACAGGAACCGGATCATTTGTCCCTCCTCCGTCAGGTTTCTTTGAAGACCCCAGAACATTCTTTCCTCCTCCTTCGAGTATATACAGATGAAACAGACCAGATTCCTGTTTGGTTTCAAATAAAAGAGCTACCGAGCCAAACTGAAAAGAATAAGTCATTCCTTCTCCGTTGGGTTTATTAGGAGGGGGGATATGTACTGGAGCACTGCGAGCTCTGCTGGACTCCGGTCCAGTTTCCTTTGGAACAGAGAGATTAGATATCTTAGGCTCGGGAAATCTAGTAGGCATTGGAGTAGAGGTGGCCATTCCTTCCATGTCCATTTCTAGAGACTGCACTGTAGATACACTTCTTTCGTGTGGGATAGTTTGATGGGAAGTAAGAATTGGTTGCAATTTTTGTTCATCCGATGATCCCCTTCCCCGACCTTGGCCACCGCTTCCAACTCTGGCTTTGCCTTTACCCCTTCCCGTCGAGCTTTCTCTCCGTTCCATATTTGTATGGACACCTTCGTTCCCAAACTCAAAAAGTGAAAAGATCGCCATCGCCAACTTACACAAGCTCACTATTAACAACCACGAATAAAGACACCCGAGGAAGCTCAATAGAATGGTTCACTTATTGCAACACCAAATGAAGAAATTCAATCCTACATCATAGTTACTGTAAATAGCGGATTAGACAAACACGTAGGGAATCTCTACGGTAGCCTGTGAAACTTCTGAGTATCCTTACTAGTACAATGGTTGTCAGCACAGACAACACGTTGAATGGTGCAAGGGAACCTATGGGATTTCAGAGTGAGGACCCATATGTTTGTTCAGTGTCGTCGCTTGTCAAAAATGTTTGTCGAGCATTGTTCTGTCAGAATGGGCGTAAGTTCATATTATGTATCTAGAGAAGTTTCTTCACCCACACTCTGCTAATATCTTCGATGGGCACGTATTTGGTTTCAGGGAGAAAGAAATAGACGAAGAGAGTCATGACGACCACCCCATCCAGCGAAGAAGAGAAAGATCTCGACTTTGAAGTGGCAGAGCATCACCAAGAATGCCTGCGCGATGACGAAGGTGAAGAGAAGATTTATTGAGACGGTGAGAATGGAAAAAAACGTAGACAGAACATTCATGGGACCTTTTATGACAGCAGACATGAGAGATGCATTGTCTCAAAACCAATTGTCTTGAATAGCGTCGACACATAGAACATGATGGCGTTTATTCTTGTAAACTGCTGGAAGAAGGGAATGGCCACAGCCATAACTAGCTAAGACCTGTGCTTCCTCTCCGGAATATTACATGCAGAGTCTTTTCGACATTTCATTAGCTTTCACGATATCGTCAAACTCTGCCTCAATTATACCATGTATAGCTCCCGACGAAATCTCGATGAACAACAAACTAGGGTTTATTCCTGCACCGTTAATCTTTGATTGCTTGGCCACGGGGGTTTCTTCTTTTTCCATTTTGGCCTGTATCTTCAGCCCTCTCAGTGCCATCATTTCGATTCTCTGCATAACCAGAGGCAATCGATTATCGAGAGAAATGCACTCCAACGACCCTTAACAATATTGTCAATCTTGCTAGGGTAATATTTCTGACCTATCTGCAGGCGTCATAATTAGCATTCCATGCGTGGCCAAAAATGTGACATGCCCATAACGCCCACCTGAGCCAGCGCGCCACAAAATAGGTCTGTTGGTTGGCGTAGATGCTCAAGTATCAGGCCACTGCATTGCAGTTTGAGACACCTAGAACCTCATCAAATGTTCGATCCCTGCAAGTTCTTCTAATGCATTGCAGCTTGACACCTTTAGCACACGAAGTTTTGTCAGACCACGAAACGCTTCAGTTTTCCAAATCAAGACAATCCCACAACTTTAGTTCCATGAGTGTATCTGGCAACGTTCCAACCTCTGCTAGACCTTAACAATCGTAGATATAAAGACATTGAAGGTTGGGGAAAATAACTTTACCAAATGCTATCTCCAATATCCTTGTTGAGACTAACCACAAGTCTGTAAGGCCGAACATGCACTCAACTAAAGAATCTCTATTGAATGACACTTCTCTGACGGACTATCAAATACTACTAACTTTGAGAGACTGTTCAACGCCATGATACATGGTGGTAAGCATTCAACACCTATCCTTTTAAGATGCAACTCTTATAGGTACCGTTGATGTGTGACTTGAGGAGGCAATACTTCAAATTTTGTGCAGAATCTGACATCTATGAATTCAAGTGCGGTGACATTTCCCAGAGTCTCGCTGGACATGGTCAAAGTACAATAAATCAAATGTAGATGCTCCAGTTGCAGTAGATTTCTCAAGGAATTTGAAGGCATCTATGTTAAGAGACAAGCCCAGTTCCTTCATTTGGACAATGGCTCAGCGTAAGCAAGATTGAGGTATGGATATCCCCCACTATGAGATTACCCGATGTCGCAGATTCGTGCAAGTATTTAGAAGCCCAGATCCCTTATTAATTCCAGTGCAATTGAGAGACAGAGCCAGGATGGATCGAGGGCGTTGATTTACGATTCTCCATCACAACAAGACAAGGAAATACTAATTAATGGACCTTGAGGATCATGAGCAACCATTGACTCGTGGCATGGTGAGACTAAATGTGTGTCGACCAAGAATACTGTTGACAGGCTCCAAAGGCAAAGACTCATTTAGCAATAAGAATTGACTTGAAATTTCAGAAAGGATAATAGCAAGGTGAATGATGATGTCTCTCATCGGACAAGTACAATGGATCGGGCTATCAGAAACATAGTGATGACCTAGATGAAATGAGGCAGAAGTCAACAAGAAGAAAAAATGCAGAGGAAAAAGTTAGAAATTCTTCCCTGGCACTTGGCATACTATTTTGATCCTTGAAATTCCTTCTTCATGCCTTGGGCAGCCAGTCAATTTTGACCTCTGTTACAACAAAAACCATCATCGATCCTCTTTTCTTCCACCGTTGGAAGAAATTCACCAAGACATACGCTCTGTCTTCCCTCCCGATGTTGTCGATGCTCCGCAATCTCCCATCCTCACACAAGATGATTTCTGTGAGGGGAACATGGGTAACATCTCTACTACGATCATTATTGACATTGCGATCAAAGAAGGTGTCGTGGAAAACATTCACCTTGGCGCTAATTGCACACCCGACGAAGTGGTGTCTTACACCGCTTTGTTCAAGGAATTCCGCGATGTCTTCGCATGGAGCTACGAGGAAATGCCAGGGATTGACCCTTCAATCGTCATACATGAAATCAAAACTTACCTTGACGCAAAACCCATTCGACAAAAACTTCACCCGGTTCATCCCAAGAAGATCGCAGCTATAAAGGCAAAAGTTGAAAAACTTCTCAAATTTGGCTTTATCTACCCCATCCCTTTAACCAAATGGGTCTCCAACCTTCTTTTGGTTGCCAAAAAACAAGGGACCATCCGTGTTTGTGTTGACTATCGCGACCTCAACAAAGCTTGTCCTAAGGACAACTACCCCACGCCCTTCATCAACCAAATCATCGATAATTGCGCAGGGAGTGTAATCTTCTCTTTCATGGATGGCTTTTCTGGGTATAACCAGATTGAAATCTTACCCGCTGATCAACATAAGACAGCCTTTATCTGCCCATGGGGAACCTTCGCCTACCGAAATCTACCTTTTGGCCTTAAAAATGCTGGTGCTACTTTCCAGCGGGCCATGTCGTACACTTTCCATGACATCAAGCATATTGCGGAGCCTTACCTCGACGATTTACCCACCCATTCATCCAATCAATCCAATCACATTGATCACTTATGGGCGATTTTTCTTCGATGTAGGTTCTATCGTATTCGCTTGAACCCACACAAGTGTATTTTCACTGTCGAATCCAGCTGACTCCTCAGTTTCATTGTCTCCAAAGATGGGATCAGGGTGGGTCCCTTAAAGATTAAGGCCATCCTAGTGTTACCCTCACCTCCCAACTTAACCCAACTCCAAAGTTTGCAAGGCAAAGAAAACTTTCTTCGTCGTTTCATCTGCAACTATGCTGAGATCACTAAAGGATTTATGCGGTTACTGCAAAAAAAACATCCCTTTCATCTGGGATGAAACTGCCCAATGGTCATTCAATGCTCTCAAGCACGCCTTGACCCACGCTCCCTTGTTACAACCTTTGGAGTATACAAAGGATTATATCCTTTACTTGGTCGCCTCTACTTCCACCATTGCGATGGTGTTAGTTCAAGAGGACCCTAACGGCGAAGAACATGTGATTTATTATCTGAGCAAGAGTCTATCTGGACCTGAAATCAAATATTCGCATGTCGAGAAACTAGATCTGGCAGCCATCATCGCTGTCCAGAGGTTCCGCCATTACATCTTATTATGCACCACTATGGTAATCGCAGACTCCAACCCCATGTACCACGTTTTGACATGTCAAGTGCTTGGGGGAAAATATTGAAAATGGATCGTTATTCTTCAAGAATTCGATCTTGAGTTTACAAAGGCTAAAGCCAAAAAATCCCTGGTGTTTGCCGAGCTCATCTGTGCTCTACCTCGTGCTGATGAAGACATCGAAACTAGAGATTATCTCCCCGATGGATCTCTCTTCATCATCCGCACCTCTGATCCTTGGTACGGAGACATCCTCCTCTACCTTCAAACCCAATGTTTTCATCCCAACATCTCTCACGAAGAGCGTCAATGCATTCGTCACCACTCTCACCAATATCTTATCCTCGACGACACCTTGTATCGTCGTGGTATTGACACCATCCTTCGGCGATGTCTGACTCACGAGGAGGCTGAACGCGTTTTGAACGATTGTCACCTTGGCGCCTGTGGCGCTCACCTCTCCGAGATGGCCACAACCCAAAAAATCTTACATGCCGGCTACTTTTGGCCCTCCATTTTCGAAGATTGCATCGAGGCCGTCAAAAAATGCCCACCCTGCCAACTCTTTAACAAGAAGGCACGCACCCACCCTACTGCACTGCACCCCATTATCGCCATCGGCCCCTTTGCCAAATGGGGCATCGATTTCATGTAGTGTAAGCCTACCTCAGCCAGGGGGCACGGTTACATCATCGTCGCCATCGACTACTTCACCAAATGGGCTAAGGCTATGCCTACCTTCCTGAACGATGGTCGTACTACAGCTCTGTTCCTTTTCAACCATATCATAATTCGTTTTGGAGTACCACGTTCCATTGTCACTGATCATGGTGCACACTTCAAAAACCATATGATGAGCGAGTTACATGTCAGATTGGGTTTTCTCCATGAAAACTCATCCCCTTACTACCCTCAAGCGAATGGACAAGTTGAAGCTATCAACAAAGTCCTAAAAACCATGATCCAACACATGGTAGGGGAAAACAAGACATTGTGGCATTTACAACTGTTCTCCACTCTCTGGGCCTATCACACTTCTATGAAAACTTCAACTGGATTTGCTCCTTTCTAGTTGGTCTATGGTATTGAAGTCGTCCTACCAATAGAGTGTGAGATTCCATCACTCAAATTGAAAGTAGAACTCTTGCCCCATACTTCTGTTGAAGAAGAACAATTCTTGTATCTATCCAAGTTGGATGAAACATGTCGTGATGCTGCTCTCGCCAATGATGCACATCAGAAACGAATTAAGAGTCAATATGACAAATCCATCCACCCTCGAGCTTTTGCAGAAGGAGACTTAGTCCTTGTTTACGACCAATCTCATGACAAATTGGGGACAGGAAAGTTAGAACCTATGTGGCACAGTCCTTACATTGTGAAGCGTGTTCTACACAAAGGTTCTTACGAACTCGTATATCATGATGGAATTTCCCTAGGAGAGCCCCGAAACGGGCTTTACCTTAAAAAGTACTATGCCTAGATCACCTAGCATTTGTACTTTGTACATTATTGTATTTTAGTTTGGTGTTTCTATTTCTTTCATGTGATCGAGTCTTTACCTTTTCCACTCATGACTGTGCTTGTTTTTTCATACGCAGATGACGTCTTCCTTTCGTATCTTTTTTGGGTTCGCGGATGGCGCTAGTCGACATACCCAGAACATTGCTTCGGCAACATGGGTTATTTACCAATTTGACGAGGTGGTGAGTTCAGGAGGTATCTGCTTAGGACCAGCAACCAACAACATGGCAGAATATCATGCTGTCATTGGGTTGTTAACCCAAGACTCCTCCCTAGGTATATCTCGCGTCATTATTTACTTAGACTCCCAACTCGTGGTTTATCAACTCAACCGTATCTACTCTATACGTAGTCCTATCCTACTACGTCTACACTTACAAGTTCGCTGCCTTGAATGAATGTTTGATTACATTGAATATAGACACATTCCAAGAGAACTTAATAGTGTTTCGGATTCATTAGCTAACTATATCATGGATCGGTATCTTGCCTACATATAAGAGTTAAGGAAAACAAAATTGTACATTACATGTAAATTAAAACACATCACAGACATCATCATGTACAAATCATTGGCACTATAAAAACTCGAAACTGTATATATATATATATGGCATAAATGAAATGTTTGGATTACATCAAAAAGTATGTAGAAAGGCAAAATATTGGGCTTTTCCACCCATACAACGTCGCTTGACAAGGCATACAAAAATATAATCAATGGAGAGACTCTAATCTCCCCACACTACATAGTGTTGCGAGTAACACATCATCGCACGCACTACGTGCCTCAATAGAGAATTAATATTCTTTGGTACTCCCACAGTGTGCCTCTGCAGATGTAAAGGCACTTCTCCCCTCCGTAAAGGAGGAATGCCCATCGTGAGGCCTTGGAGGTTTCTCTCAACCTCCCGGAGACCTGGCACTGGTACTCCCATACCTGCTGCAATTGGGATGCCCCCGCGATGTCCTGGTACCGGTATATCAGCCAGGCTCACTTCTCCCTTGTCTGCACGTTGAAAACATACATCCGTTAAAGCTCTTATACATACCCCCCAAAAAATATATATACATTAAAAACTCAAAAAAAAAATGAAAACTAGAGAAGGTATGGCTCAGTCTCTTACCTGACACATCCCAGTCTTCCCCCGCAGGCAAAATCAAATCCATGCTCCTGCGGAAATCTACCTCAGCATAAGGGAAGTCCTCTATCTAGAGATACTGTCGTCTCAGACAGGCAAAGAAATCGCCAATGAAATGGAACTCTGACTCCGATACTAGCCTTGGAGACAGACTAGTCCACCTCTCCATCCTAGGTTCATCCACTGGTCGCACCACCAGTGCTATCTGAGGCTGCATCTGAGGGATGCTCTCTAGAAAAAATGAGACCAAAAATGAGCCGTAGCCAAACTGCTTCTATCCAGTCCTGCACCATGAAATCTGTTCCTTCACATTTCGAAGGAACCCTTCACTCCAGTTGAACAGTGTTGGTTCCAAACACTGAACATCGTAAGCCACCTACGATATTGATGCCAAATGCGTGCTAGTAATGCCTGTCACACTCGTGATAGCAAACAATATAGACTGGAGGGGCAGTTCTCGAATATCCTTGATAGGGATTCTACCCCCTACCAGCCTTTCTCCTGGGATACAGTGGCGAGCCAGGTACACGTCCACTTTTTTAGGTAGCGCCCTATGCCCGGAGAAAGATATGAGAACCCCTCTTTTCGAGAGGCCATTCAAAAAATACACGTCTTCTAACTCAATGGTTAAAAGTTGTGTGCCGATATGGAATCCTTGCTCTGCAACATCCCATAGGCCAATCATATTCTCAAGCAATAAGATCTCTTTCTTCATTTTTTGAAACTTGAAGAATTTGAGCAAATGATAAGCTCACAACGTGGCCCGTGTGTGAGGACTCCGCAAGGCAGCTAAGTCATCCATCTCATGTTCTCTTTCTTTCCACTCGATCATGGTCGTCGAAGTTACCTACAAAACAAAAAATAAAGAAACTCATTATTTCCACGTTTTGGCAATTTCGACAATTTTCAAAAGCAATTTAAAACATGAAATAAGGTGCCTACATCATTTAAAAGTAACTACACACTCTTTTATGATTACCACGCCCTCCCTATCCATTTAACATTCATTAAATAACAATGAAAATATTTCAAAAAACCAAAACGACTTTGGGGCTAAGTGGGCATATGGGGAGATGTTTCACAGGTTCTTTTGCCAAAAACAACCTATCTAATTGACTATTGGGGCGTTGGCATCTTGTCCACCCTTCTCTAAAACATTTTTTGTAAAAGAATCCCATTTTTCCATTGATTGTGAAAGAGGCCAATTTGGTTTTATTTGGGGCAACTTAGGGCTTCATATTTTAAAATAAATGATGCTATTAAAATGAATGTGAAACCATGTGTTTGAAATAAGAAGGGATGGACATCTACCTGGTCTAAACGATGAGCGAAATGGTCAACCATAGCTCCGGCAGCGAACAAAACAAGATCCACTTCAAACTGAGAATATCCACTACTCCAAAATCCTTGCAAAATGAAATGGTAAATGAAATTTTCAATGAAATTTTATTTATAAATTTTCATTTTTTCATAAGGTATGGTTATTTATGGGTTTCTATAACAATATAATGGCTTCACTAAACCCTGGTTTGTAGTTTTGGCATTGCAGGTTCTCTGGCAGTCCTGATGAATTATTTACCTTTTCGCACTTATGAGCATAGTCTTAGTTCGTTCTCGAGCTCGATAATATGAGAACATAACCGGGTAAACTTTTATCTCTTTTTCGGACCCGTACGGATACAAACATATGAAAAAGGAACCCCCCTGGAGTCTACTTTAAACCCTTTTCAGACTCTCTAAATATGAAAAAAATGTCGAGTGACCTTACTTCCTTTCACACTCGTTAAAAGGTCAGAAATGGCGTCTTTCGAGCGATAGTTTAACCCTTTTTCGGTCTTGTTAGACTACTGTACGAAAACGGAACTGAGAGAGTTATCTTTTAAGTGTTTTTCCAAACTCTATAATCCCGAAAAACCTTCGAGTTTTCTGTCTTTGGACTCGTTAAAGCACACATCGACAGGCCCATATGGGACCGAACCCTTACTTCTTCCGGTTCATTAAACAAAGGAAGAGGAACTTACCGAAGGTGAGTTATATCGAGCATGTGTTATCCTCCTCGAGCTCATTAAAACAAAAAGAGGTACTCATCTATCTGGATGGGGGAAAAAATTGAAAGGAGCAAGCCAAGCAGTCTCTTGAGAACATCATCCAGCACTTCTTAGAGTCTCCCTTGAACACAACACTTTATCATTTGCACGTATGATAATCCGCTAAACCTCTGCACTGAGCCAATTCTTTGAGTTCCTTTTGCTCCTTTGGGTCACCTGACGCAAGTCACAGTATCCACTGCATAGTTTTGTTTCATGTCATGTTTGTTGTTGTGCCTCAGTGTTCAAGGGAAGTGTCTGCCTCAAAAGTCAGCCATCCCAAATATCTTGCCTCAAAACCTGTGTTAGTCCATGTCCATTTGCTCTACCAATTATATCTCTATGTCTGTTTCGTGTCGTTGATGGGGGATACATCAAGGCCCTCCCTCGATGAGTCTATTCCTATCGACTTCAACACATTATCCGGGAATCATACTTAGAAACCAGTTAGTACTTTGGGACCTGCATGCTTCAATGGAAGGCCTCCTCACATTCGACAGTAGGTTTACATAATTGAACTCTGATTGAATGATTCCATGGGTGTTTGACTTCAGCTCATCTATTCACATTCACTGGAATGTACTAGGGTACCTTGGGAATCATTGACATTAATGGAAATCTCCCTCGCACTTGTTAACGGTTCGCACCATTGACCGGTAATCAAGTGGTTTCTGCCATGTTTGACATCAAAACATCTATTCACATGGTTAGATTCGTACCATATTGGGATCGGTAAGAAGACCCTGGGTTGAGTGATCACTTTGATATATGCTTTGCCTAGGCTGCGCAGGAGTTTTTATTGGACCAAAACACATACACTGTTACATAGATCCACTTTCTATTGGTCGTGGCTATGTCTTGTCATCTCGTAGATCCATTGTGTATTCTTCGTGGCTACGAGCAGTCCAAGTCATCAGAGTATAGATCCACATTGTATCTTCGGTGGCTATACCTTTTTCATCAATACAATTATGGATCTGCAGTGTATTTTATGGCGGCCATATCTTGCAAGCCTTGATCACCCAAGCATAGATATGCCTGCCTTGGGTTTTGAAACATGTCATGATATTTGTTGGATGTTTGTGTGCAACTTCCGTCAGGTTCTCTAAGTCTATACCCTTGCTTAAACGTCTACAAATCATTTCAGTTATCAGTTCGCATCTTCTAACTTCATGCTTTGGGGGGCATTCTGTTATATGTCAAATTTACTCAACTGGATAAGTGTCGCATATTCCTCTCAATTGTCGTAAGTGTCGCATCTTCCTTACAACTTTCGAAAGTGTCACAAGTTGTTCATAAGTGTCGCAAACGCTGTTCAAGCATACTTCCTTTATGACGACACTAAGGAGGCACTTAAAACATCTCATACACTAGGTTTGGAGAAGGAGAATTGGTTAACTGAAGTCAAGGAACTCTTAACACCTGAAGAGAGATTTTGATCAAAGGTTTTAGGGGTGAGCACTCCCTTAGATCAGCCTAGGAAGCACTGGCGCTCCCCTATAAGGCTTCAGGGAGCGTTATAATGCTCCCCTTCCCCATCTGAAGGAGCGCTACCCACCTTTAGGGCACTGGGGCTCCCCTCAAGCTTCTCAGGGAGCGCTACAACGCTCTGATGCCCCTTTTGAAGGAGCGCTGCCTAATCTAAGACAATAGTTCGCCCATTGAGGAGAATAAGGGAGGATGTTTCAAGATTAGGAGGCAGTTGCATTCAAATTCTTGGTTTCATTAGGAGATCCCTGATCTGGGGAGGAAGTTCCCCAACTTGTTCTAAAGATAACTCAAGAGGTTAAGCTCCTATTAACCTATATAAGCAAGCTCTATGATGGTGGAAAGGGGGAGAATTGCTAGCATGAAACCTATGATCTCATAGGAAACACATAGTTAGCCAAAGGAGAGTGGTCAATGAAGTTTTTTTTATCCAGGTTGTGGATCTTTCAGGCAAGGGTTAGACAAAGGGGACTTGATGAAGCTGTCGCATTCGCATCTACGATTGTAAGTACTGATGTCATTATTCTCATTAATATCAGACGCTTGGCCTATTTCTTTCTAGTTTGTGTCTAATGTTACATGAACTTATCATTGATAGATAGATCTATTTTCAAGCTAATATCAATAGAGTAGGAAGCGGTCGTATCTTGTTTGTCTACGAGACTCAGCGAGGAGGAAAGGATCGGAGCTCAACTCGGAGCGTGCAGGGAAAAACGTCGATAAAGAGGTAATTTTTTTCTCCTTCCTTCTCATGTGTTAGTTTGTATAGATTTGAAAGGAATTCAGTTTCCACGTTAAGAATTTTTTGTCTTAGAGTTAGGATCAAGCTCTTTGAGGCAATCTACCTGTCCGCAGGGAGATTTTCCTACAACAGAAACCCCTAAAAACTTACAAGTCATTAATCAAAAGGAAAAGTGGTTGCAACAATAAGTCCTAAAGTTAAGGAGAGAAGTTACTTAGAAAAGGTATAAATAAACAACAAGAAGCCTGCCATTTATATATTCACTTACACAATTTTATTGAATATCTTCTAGTGAGTGAGTGATCTATTGGCGAATCAGAAACAACGAATTTGAGGTAGCGAAATAGTAATGTGAGAGAAAGTTTCAGGATTGTATAGGAGAGAAATGGTTTTCTTTGAAACCCTAATGTCCCACAAGACACCCTTGCATCTTGTATGATACTTGTCCCACGAGACCCTACGTGATGCATGCACAAGTCCTATGAGGCTAAGCCAGATTTGAAGGAGGATTCTAGTACCCAGTTGTTGAGGATGAGGAAGAGATACAAGTTTGAAATTGCATGGATTAGATCAGCTCACTACTACATTGGGCGCAAATTACGACGAAATATTACGATGGTTTAGAATTTCGTCATATTTTTTTTGCATTTTTTGTACTAAATTTACCTTTTTTTTTTTTGGGTCCAAATGTTGGTCACTCTAGCGACCAACATTCTAGGTTGGTCGTTTTAATGATGAATATTGGTCTCTCTAGCGACTAACCACCATTTAGTTTCTCTAACGACCAACAAGGGAACGTGTGGGAATCAAACGGTCATTTGCGGCAAATCAATCATATATATATCCCAGTTACGACAAATTTTCTATAGTTACGACAATCATTTTCTGCAGTTGCGAAAATCATTCGGGTGTTCTGATGCAATGGTGTTCTGGTTTTTATGAAATCTTGATTTCAATTCTCTTTCAAGAAGAGAAACATTGAATTGATCAGACTCTACATAGCTGAGATTTTGAAGGTCAGTACTTAAAATTTTTCTATGTGATTTAGTAATTTGGTGCTATTGAACTATTTGATGGTTTATTTTCACTCCTTCTAAGAGTTTAGAGGAAGAGGTTATAGAAGCTAATTATGGATAAAAGATATATGTGTTAAGTGTTAATGGTAACACATATAAATATTTAGGGGTTATAGGGGATAATTCTTAGGGGTTATATATTCTAGGGCTTTAGTATTTAAGTGATGAAGACATTATAGGTATTTGGAAATAATGGGTTATAACTATTAAAAGTTAAATGAATTATAAACTATATGAGGTGTTATGGGTTATAAATATTATAAAGGATAGATATTAATGGTTAAGTGCTTACATGAGTTATGGTTAGGGAGGTTAGGGGTGATATTAGTTAAAGGACTTAAATAGTATACATGTTTTGACTTATAAGGGTTATAGTTGTTAATAATTAGGTGATACGTGTGTAATGGGTTATATGGGTGAGGGGTTAGATGTCATGGCAGTAAGGGGTTAGTATTTTACGAATATGGATTATATGGATTTAGTGTTTTATGAATAGGGTAATATCAGTAAGGGTTAAAGGGGTTAGGGTTTTTAATGTTAGGAGTTATGAGTTATAAGGATTAAAGGTTATAAGAGCTATTTGTTATGGCTTGGAAGGGATCAATGTTAGGTTTAGTAAAGTTTAAGGGTTACAATGGTTATAAGGTTTATGGTTTAAAAGTTCATGTATTGCGAGTTAAAGATGACAACTTATAGAATTAACAAATATGTGTTATCATATTAAAGATGATATATAAGCTATATGTGTTAAGACCTAGGGTCGATAAATGTTTGGGGTAAGGGGTTATAGGGGATTATGAATTATAAGGTATATATGAAGAAGGTTATCAAAGTTATGTGTTGTATTATGGTTTGTAGAGAATAGATGTGATATAATTTATAATATTTAGGTGCTAACGTTTATATGTGTAAGAAATTAAACATTATAGGGGTTAGGGATTAAATTGATTACAAATCTTAGGTTCTATATGGACTACAAAAGATAGAGGTTATAAATTATAGGTGTTATGGAATATATATATATATATATTGTGGGT
>ML776998.1:186791-207760 GCA_009831015.1 Picea engelmannii
GATATGAATGTATATATTGAGCCTCTTGTCAATGAGATGTTAAAGTTATGGGACGACATCACTATGTACGACATCTCTAGACCAATAGGTCAAAGAGGATTTCAATTCCATGGGATTCTTACATGGACAATTCACGATGCACCAGGACTAACACATTTTTGTGGTCTGTAACACACTATTTCACTTAAATAAGTTAGATGTTGATGATATTATAATGTTTGTTTCTTAAATAATTTCTTGTTATATAACTAATGTTGCCATTGATGTGTATCTTCTAGGTTTTCAAACAAAGGGTAAATTTGCATTTCCAGTTTGTGGTCCTAGGATGAGATCTCGTCGTTCAAGAAGTTTGGGAAAGGAGGTGTTTGATGAATATAGGCACTTTCTTCCTAAGAACCATAGGTATCGAAATACTGATAAAGATTTTTTCAATGGTAAAGAGGAGAGTGGTATAAAACCACACCTATGGAAGTTGGAATATAACAGATCAAATCGTCAAAATGGAATTTATCAACCCTTAGAATGTGGAAGGTGCATTTGTAAGGCCAAAAGACATGACCAAAAATTCATAATGGCCTTCATGAGTTCGAAATGTTGTTTTTGGGATATCTTCTTCCTTCATTTTGATCTGATGATACCTTGAATGGAGATCCAATTTTGTGAAATAGATTGCTCCATGTAGTTCATCTAACAATTCATCAATGACGAGAATGGGAAACTTATCTTTAATAGTGATCTTGTTGAGCTCTCTATAATCTAGACACATATGCCATGAGCTATATTTCTTGAATACCATTACCACTGGTGCAGAGTAAGAACTTTGTCTAGGTTTAATAATGCCATCTTTTAACATTTCTTCAACCATGCACTCAATTTCACTCTTTTGGGAATAAGGGTATCTGTATGGCCTGATGTTAGGAGGAACACTCCAAGGAATTAAGTGAATTTCATGATCAAGATTTCGAGTGGGTGGAAAACCTTTGGGAATATCTTCAAATACTTTGGAATGCTTATCAATGATCCTTTGGAGATCTTAAGGAATAGATGGCTTAGATGTTTGAACATCTAGTGAGAATAGTTGTGCAATAACGCCTTGATGCCCCTTTTTCAATAATTTTGTCATGCCGTTAGAGATTATAACCTTACCGGGTTTCCCTGTGATACCTCTTAAATCAATTTCTTTTTGTTCCAATGAAAATTTCATGAAAAGTTCTTGAAAATTAAGAGCCACTCTTCCTAATGATTGTAACCATTGGATTCCTAGTACAACATCTGTACCACCCATGGGTATAGAAATCATTGGACTATTCATTACATATTCCCCCATAGTAAGATTGATATTATTGCATTTTCCTGAGCAATTGATAGTTCCTCCATCTGCAATCATTACTTGAAAATATGGTGCCAGATATACAAAGCAATTGAGATCTTTAGCTAATTTATAGTGAATGAAATTATGAGTACTGCCAGAATCAATTAGGACTATCACCTTTTTCTTTTTGATGTATCCTTCGATCTTGAGGGTTTGAGGAGTGCTAATTCCAGCCAATGCATTACATGATATCATGGGAGTCAACTCTTCAGATGAAAATGCTTCTATGTTTTCATCTTGAGATGGTTCTTGTTCTTGTTCTTCTTCCTCTTCACAATCTGAGACACCTTGGAATTTTCTCTATAACTCTTTTTCTACAACGTTTCATAAGGAACAACTTTGAGGATATTTATTATATGGATCAAGGTACGTTGGGTTCAAAATTCATCTCCTGAGGACTTATACTTTTAGAGATACAACCTATACAAGATAGGGTTCTGGAATCATCCTGAACTGAGTCATTGTGGAATTTTCGCTATAAAACCTTTTCTATAATTTTTCAGACCCTGAACTATGGAGGATATTTACAAAAATTAGTAAGGTATATTTGGTAAAAATTTCATCTTTGGGGTCATCTTAAATTTGTAGATACACCTTGTGTAAGATAGGGTATCTGACTAGTCTCAAGAAGGTGTTGCAAGTAAAACAATCATAACTTCTTCCTAGAGTATCCAAATTGAGTGGGATTGGTTTCATTGGATCGTGGACAGTATGTAGTATTTCTGGTGGGTGTTTCATAATTTTATATCAATTATTTTTTATGGGGCATGCTATACAAGTGAGATCTCCTGGAAAGGCCAAAAATCGACAAGTTGTGGGGAAATTAAAGTAAATTCCACTTGGCACATCCAATTTTGATCAGACCTATGGCATTGCAGAGAAGAAATGTCAGAGAACTACATAAATTAAAGTTTCATACCCAGAAGGACCGAAACTTGGGAGATACAACAGAATAAAAATTGTAACACTAGTGTAACACTTCAATGATGACCCATTGTCATAATTTCTAGTGTTGCATTTTTGGTCGTAAGTGTTGCAAATATCATACTTTCATCTTTCCTATATTGTGTCTCTAAAAAAATCATAAGGACACTTATGACACCCTCAGAGACTGGTTTTAGGAAGAGAAAACATTTGATGAACATTACAAAGCATTTTCCATAAAGAAAACCACTCAAAAATGATTTTTGGAAGGTAGCACTCCCCTACCCACTGTTAGGGAGCGTCGACACTCCCTAGCCTTCTTTAAGGGAGCGTTGAAATGGTTTGTGCACCCTTTTGGGGGAGCGCTCCCTTTGTGAGAAAATTTTGGTTTGTTGAGATAAATCAGGGAAGAATCCCCTCAATCTCTGAAGTTGGTTGGATTTGAATCTGAGGTCAAGGCATGATATTAGGAAAGATCCACAACTGAAGGAGAGGAATCCTCAACTTATCCCAAATATCTCTCAAGGTGGTTGGGTCTCTCCAAGCTTATATAAGGAGGCCTTATCATGGTAAAAGAGAGGATAGAGTTTGATAGAAGCACCTAACTTATGATATTATAAGGAAGGGATGGAGACATTGTGAAGCATCTAACTTATGATCTCATAAGGGAGACATCATTGAAGCATCATCATTTTGTGAGTGGATTATTTGAGCAAGGGTATGGACAAAGAGAGCTTGGTGAAGCTACTACACTACATCCATGGTTGTAAGAACCACTTTGTTCTCATTAATATAAATCTATGCTTGGTCTGTTTCCTTTAAAGTTTATGTACATTTCATGAACTTGTCTCTAGTAGATAGATTTGTTTTTGAGCTAATCTCAGTAGAATAGAAAGTTGGTTGTATCTTTGTTTTTTCTATAGGACTTATTGAGGAGATTAGGATCAAAGATCAACTTGGACCATGCGAGGACAAATGCCATTAAAAAGGTATGCTTTTCTTCCTTCTCTTCATACATTAGCTTAATTAGATCTAAAAGGAATGTTAGTGTCTACAATAGAATTTTCTGTCTTGGTCATAGTGGTATAGTATCCAAGAGAGAATCCACTTTTCCGCAAGAGGATTTCTCTATAACAGAAATTGGCGACTCCACTGGGGAAGAACCGTGATTTTTGTTTCCTTCACTAGGTCTTGTTTTGGCCTTTTCTCATTTTTGACCTTCTCCATACCGTGTCTCTGATTCTTAGATCTGTTGATTGGCCTTTTATTTCATCATATTCACTCTGATTGTTTGAGTTTGCTTGAATTTTTTATTTTCTAGGAATTTTTCCAAACTTTAAGAGCCTAGAGCTCCCTTTCCTTTGCTATCAGAGAAATGGTGCTCCCTATCGTTCTTACACAGATCATTGGAACACTCTGGTATCCTTTACACCAGAGCGCTGCCCCTTTTCTCCTTCTCGTAGCATAGCTTTCATCGAAATGAAAATATTGCATATTCATATATTTTCATAACTTTCGAGTCAGTCAAAACACCATATTGTCCATGCCATTTTTCCTTTGAGTAACAACAACCTTAAAAATCAAGCGCTAAACTAAAAATTGATTAGACATTTTTTACATTTTCTGGTAGAAAAACTACATTAGATTAGTTCTAGAGATTTGGAATAGGTGTGAAATATAACTTTACAAATATGCAAACAAATGTAGGATCTTGTGTTAGGGAGTGGTGAAATCCAATCGCTACATTTTGTCCTGTGAAGCCCTTCTCACACAAGGGTCAACCCTGAGGTTTCATTGAGACTAGCAGAGTTACTCACCCTACTTTGTTGGTCTTTGTGTAGAGATTATGCGTATTATGGGGGTCTCTTGAAGGTATACCCACAATGATGAGTGTAAGCCTTTCAAGTTGATTTTGGGCTAGATGCCCTGCCCTTGCGCATCAATCAGATTGTCGACTGTTTCCCCATGCATCACTGTTGTAGTTGGTAACCTTAGTGGCCTATCTCTTTAGGTTATTTACACAAGGTGACTATGGAGGGGAAAGTCTTCATGGTACCTGGAATCGACGTTGGCTAGACTCACTCGGGCTCCTTGGAGGGTATACCCATGATTATGTGTGGGAGCTTGCACTAGGGTGTAACTCTGTTAAGAAAGTCGTCAATGTAACTTTTCCACCCACTCTATCTCAGCCCCTTCTTACTTTGGTCCGACGACATTGGATTTCATCACCAAATAGTGTGCTCATTATGAGAAGGTTTTGTTTTCTTTCTTTCTTGCTAGATTTTTAGCGTGTGTTGTTTGTTCTCCCTAGCAGAATCTAGGTTGGATTTTTATTTTTATGTCGTCAGTTCCCATAATGACCAATGAAGGAACCCCTTTGCCAAGGGAACCCTTTTTTTTTCCTTCTTATGGAAACGTTGGTCCTCCTTACATCGCTACTTTGAGCCTTCCATGTCTCACAATTGGGTTACCGATATGGTTGTTTGCCACTCCAGTGATCTTGAATGTAGGTGCTTCAGATGTAAGTACACCACCCACACATAAACCTCATGTCGACCTTTCTCCTTCTTCGCCCATCAGGTCTCCTTCCATTTCTCCTTCTTCACCTAGTGAAAGCTCTCAAGTGAGTAGCCATATTGAGAAGAAGAAGAAGAAACAAAAAGAAAAGAAGAAGAAATAGAAATAGACCAAGCCTCCAACTACATCAGATGTTGGATCCAAGAAACCAGCTAATGTTAATAGTACTGGGAGTGTTGATGAGGTCAATAAGATTAAAATGAAGAATATGAAACTCAAATTCCCTTGGAGTATTTGTAAGGGTGACCACTTTCTGAGGGATTGCCCTGGTATTCCCAAGGTATTATAAATGTGGTCTTCCATGTCATCGGCCCCTTCTGGTCATGCTGGTGATGCCCCATCAACTATTGACATTAATGTTTGTAAGAAAAAGACAACTGTCAAATTCCCTTGTATGTTATGCGAAGGTGATCACTATTCTCACCTTTTTCCTCGCATGGAAGAAGCTTCTTCTCTTTTGGAAAAGCTTCAAATTCCAACTGGTTATCACAATATTTCCCCCAACCCATCGTTATTTGATGGAATGATCAATCTGGTTCCATCTCCAATCATTCCGGTTGATCAGGGGGTCAATCTAGTTTCATCCTCGGTTGAACCACTCACCAAAGTAGCAGATCCAGTTCCATCATCGATTAGCCCCACTTTTCATATGAAAAGTGAAACCCAAGTGATTGATCTAGTCCCTTCATTGGTTAGTCCCACTCTTCATTCAAAGAGTGTCAAAGTGGTCAATCTGACTCCACCATCGGTCGACCCCACTCCTCCTCTGACAAGTGCCAACGTGGTTGCTCCGGTTACATCATCAATCAATCCCACTCCTCCTATGAAGAGTGCCAAAGTGGTCGATATATTTCCACCATTAGTCAATCCCACTCCTCCTCTAAAGAGTGCCAAAGTGGTCAATCTAGTTCCACCATCCTGTTAGCACTCTGTAATTTTCCTAAGGCTGTTGAGGCAAACACAGAGGTAACCTCGAACCGCTTCGAGTCTTGGATCTAGCCCTCCCAGACTCAGAGAGGGATCTCTCTTTTAGATTTAGCTTTGTTTGCAATAGGACTGATGTTAGGCTAGCTATAAAAGTATAAGGTGTTGGTTTTGGTTTTTAAATGGTTAGTTTGGGACAGCAAGGAGAGCCATTGGGCAAATGGGGTTTGCGCTTTAAACAATGTGATTCAATCTCAGATGTGGACACAGCTCTTTCACAAGGCAAGGTAACAACAATATTGGATCGAATTAAGTGTTGATGGCATTGGTTTGAGGAAGGAATAGGTGAGGAAAAAGACAGGCAAAGGAGCATTTAAGAATTCCTAAACTAGCCTTTAGAAGATCAACATAAAGATCATCAGAAGCTGAGAAACAAAGTATCTGCTGATAAATTCTTCTTCTACCACTCTCCTTCTGACAATAAGAACTGAAAACACAATGAAAGATAACAAGAAAACATTTAACAGGGAGAAACTCCACCAATATCAGCACACAAGAATCTTGTAAAAGAAGCAGGCACATCACTGATATATCATTAAAAATTACAGAGGAGTTCTCTGGCTAAAACACAGCCCTCATCCAGCAAAGAAAATGAGAATTACAGGGATGTACCTCTCACATAGGTCGAGCTAGCAATAAAAATGCTTCACTGCCAGGACCCTCTCGTCCTCAGTCCCAGTCGAACCCTCTCCATGCTTTTTACATCATTATAAATAATAAAAAAAAAAAACCCAGCCTTCAAAGATTCGGGCTCTGCCTCTGGTTTCTCAAAATAGAAAACAGTTACAAAATAAACACCTGTCAATTTCTTCCTCAAACAAATCAAACAGCAAATGACTGGAAACTAGATTTGGTATCTTCTTCTTCGAGATCTGGAGTTAGTTAATGGTTTGCTGGCAATAAGACTGAACGCTGGAGGTTTTGTTGGAGATTGGCTGCCAGTTGTAGGATCGATGCCTTTAAACAATGATGCTCTGCCACCTGTGTGTAACTTCTATGCCACCTGTGCTTAACTGCTATGCCACCTGTCAATGAGATGTTAAAGACCTCCTGGCTATGATCCTGTAACTAAAAACCCTGTCCAACATTCGTACATTTGAATTCAGCATCTTTCCATTTTGTTGTGACTTCTGGCCCCTGGGTTGCTTCCAGAATTTCGCAATATGAACTATCAGTGTTCGAATCTGGAACATTTCTGGAGATAAGAAATTTAAACTCTGTACAATTTAGTACAAACACAACCCCTAAAAACAGCGAGACATCTCACACAAGCTGTTAGAAAGATGCTCAGCCATGCCTGCTAGTTAGTAGTTTGGGATCAAGAAATCGCATCATAAAGTATTAGATTATAAAATAAACACCATAGCAGCTAACAAAGGGAGAGAAACTTGTAGCTTCCACACCCAATACAGCAACAACTGTAACAATCAAGTACATCAGGAAAATAAGGACTGCTGCACTAGAAAGCATAATCTATGAAAGAATAGATAATGTAGAGGGGCCTCATGGAGGTGCAGCATAACCTTTGGGCTTTGTTTTCAATTCAACTTCATCTATACTTCGTACAAAAATAGCAATCTGGCTCATGCAGTTTATCACCTTCCTCAAATGTGTAGCTTGATGCAATAGCCAACAAACGACCATCTCTACTAAATGATAAAGCTGCAATGCTTGTAGGCTATTTTGAATACTAGTATAACCTCTTCTTGTTGTTCCCATCCCACACGTTAACATAGCCATCACTTCCCCCCAGTGGCGAAAGTACCATAGATGGGATGAAAAGCAATTGCATTTACTGGATAAATAGTATCTCTACCAGCCTCTGACTTGCGATGACATTTAAAAGCACATTTTTAATCTTGACCAGCTTCAGATAATATAACATTTTGAATAACTTTGCTTGATATTTGAAGCAAGGTATGGGCAGGGCTTTATGAATTATCAATTGTAACAGAAGCTTTGTTGATGTTCAAGCCGGTCCACTCTGACCCATAACCTGATTGTCATTGACAGTATTAGCATACCCTAAAAATCCTTTATAGGATTGTGGCCTAATAGCCCCTTCAACTGGTGTCCTGGCATCCGAAGGTCCTGTGTTCGCATAAGTGTCATCAATTCTTGGCTTTTTAATTCCCACTGTGCAGCATTTGCATCGAATCCATCCCTAGCACTTGATAGGGGCCTAACAAAACCTAGACCTTTTGCTATAAGAGGGGATGGTTTTCCCCAACCACCAGTCCTAGGACCATTTACATTGACACCAAGAAATTATGAAACATCTCTGGACTTGATAATGAAATTCTCCTTTCAGTCACATGGTGTTCGTGACTGCAGAAGAGAGAACAATAACAATGGCAAGGGTGGAGCTCGGGTGCAAAATCAGAATGGTCTTCCAGGGGTACTGTCTTGTACTTTCAAAAAGGCATTCACTTCAGCTAAAACTTTTGATGAAAAGCATGATAATGATAACTAAGGTTTCCCAACACTGCCCATTGGGTAACACACCTTGACCTACCCTGTTCATAGACTGATCTGATCATTACCAGTAGAGGAGTCAAATTTAAAATGGGGTTTAACATCAGCGGGCACATTTCTTCTTCAACCACTTGTTAACAAATCTCTGCCACTTTGAACTCTTAGAAGTGATTCTGAAATCACAAACTATGAAAACGTCAGAGAAGAAACAAATCATAAGAATATCAAAAGCTTCAAGGTAACAACAAATAAGATCGATTCAAGCCAGCAGGTCAAAATACAAGGTCCTCAAGTGTTTCATTTCCGAACTCAACGATATGGGGATAAGAAGCTTTCTCATCGAGCTGGTTTTGAGCTCAGATCAACATCCTTAGAAGACATGGAAGCTTGGGATCTTTCTCATGACTTTGACTAGTTAAAATTGCAGCATTCAATTCACTGTCTGTCTTATGACACTGGGAGATGTCTAAAATGTCCCCAAAAGGGCTAGTTGATGGATCTTCAAAGGCTAACAAAGCAACTGTACGTTCCACCTCTTCTAGAAAGACACGATTTTCTTCCCCCCTTGGTGCCAATTCCTCCTGTGCAAATTCAAGAGCTTCTTCAAGCTCGAGGTTTTAATTCTGCGAATCCTTCTGAAAGAGAATCCAGGGATGGAATATTTGGATCTAAACCTCACCCAATATAAATCTTCAAGGGTATGCTTTATATGTACACGAGACCCGAACTTTCCTTTACTCTCGCCCAAAGGTAACGGTCCGACCAGATTCAATAGACCACAACAAGATCGAGTGTAGCTCTTTGCGCTCAGCTGGGTAAGAACGCCCTTCACCAATAGGAGGTTTTGGAAAATCTCTCTGCTCTTTATTGTCATCAAGAACTGCAGACAGGATATTTAAAAGATCGATGTGTATACAATGTTGGGACTTGCAATTTGTTCCACGGATTTTGTGAAACCACGATTCACTGCATAACCTTCTCTGCATGCGTTTGGACACCTTGACTCTGTTCCAACACCTGGCACGGGGTTCTAAAACTGTGCTTTATATATTTAGGTTTTCTGAGCTCATTATCCCACATTTGCGAGGAGAAGGGATTTTACCTGCGCGTGAAGTTCAAAGCAAGTTCTGGTGCATTTTTGGCGAAAATTTGTGTCGAGCGCTTTCGACATCCTTCGCTATGCGTCATGATCGAACACATATGCCTGAAAAGATAAATATCATTCAGAACACTGATTCCCTATTATATAGGGTTCTAACATAGGCTCCACTTGGGGAAAATAGCTCTGAAAGAGGTGTTTAGAATCCACGAACTCTGACTTTCACCGACCAGCTGATCATTGGGCTGCCCCCAAACTGTAAACTGAAAATAACTATGAAGAAATGAAAAAGAAAAGATGCTCATTCTGTTGAGCTTATTGGCATCCTACCTACCCTACTTTACTAACAGTTACTGCTTCTATCAAGTAATGAAAAAGTGCCAATGAAGCCAACCCAGCAGTTGATCCCATGATTGGGCTTCATCATCATGTTTGATGAAAATCAAGACTGAAATATGTACTAGCAGCTGGTGATAGCTCGGGTTCTTGCAGAAAAAACATGTTGGAACAATTATACTGAAAAATAGCTCCATATAATTTGCAACCGGGTCAAAAAATAAATGATCTATTTGTTGATTCCCCAGGTATTCATCAATCAGAAAATCGAAAGATGATACAATATCTTTGGGTTTTGGAGACGCGAGTTTCTCATAAAATTGCTTTGGATGTTGGAAACTGTAAGACTGAATCTGAGTATTCAAAAGCTCAATATCCCTTTCGCGTTTTTCAGCAACTAGCTCGAGAGCACACATTTTACTTTTATGAGGAACATTTTTCGATTTACAACGTTGAATCACAACTGCTAACAAAACTTCATCAAAATGAAAATCTGCTAACTTATCCCTGAAATCTTTGACAGCTTCATAACATATAGGATTGTCCACATACCTTGTCATCTTGAAGTATCATCAAGGCTTTGAAATCTGGATTCTTCAGCAGTGAAGTCGCTTGTGAACTTTGAAGCACGAGATCTTGAGCAATGGAGTCGCCAGGTGAATGGTACAGCCTTCCTGTGTTTGGCTTATGTTCACCATCAGAAGTCAAAAATGAACTTGAAGTGCATCTCTGGGGAAATTCCCCAGTCGAGTCGCCAAAAATGTTAGCACTCTGTAATTTGCCTAACGCTGCTGAGGCAAACATAGAGGTAACCTCGAACCACTTCGAGTCTTGGATCTAGCCTTCCCAGACTCAGAGAGGGATCTCTCTTTTAGATTTAGCTTTATTTGCAATAGGACTGATGTTAGGCTAGCTATAAAAGTATAAGGTTTTGGTTTTGGTTTTTAAATGGTCAATTTGGGACAACAAGGAGAGACATTGGGCAAATGGGGTTGAACTTTAAACAATGTGATTCAATCTCAGATATGGACACAGCTCTTTCACAAGGCAAGGTAGCAGCAATATTGGATTGAATTAAGTGTTGATGGCATTGGTTTGAGGAAGGAATAGGTGAGGAAAAAGACAGACAAAGGAGAATTTAAGAATTCCTAAACTAGCCTTTAGAAGATCAACATAAAGATCATCAGAAGCTGAGAAACAAAGTATCTGCTGATAAATTCTGCTTCTACCACTCTCCTTCTGACAATAAGAACTGAAAACACAATGAAAGATAACAAGAAAACATTTAACAGGGAGAAAATCCACCAATATCACCACACAAGAATCCTGTAAAAGAAGCAGGCACATCACTGATATATCATTAAAAATTACAGAGGAGTTCTCTGGCTAAAACACAACCCTCATCTAGCAAAGAAAATGAGAATTACAGGGCTGGACCTCTCACACAGGTCGAGCCAGCAATAAAAATGCTTCACTGCCAGGACCCTCTCGTCCTCAGTCCCAGTCGAACCCTCTCCATGCTTTTTACATCATTATAAATAATAAACAAAAACCCCCCAGCCTTCAAAGATTCGGGCTCTGCCTCTGGTTTCTCAAAATAGAAAACAGTTACAAAATAAACACCTGTCAATTGCTTCCTCAAACAAATCGAACAACAAATGACTGGAAACTAGATTTGGTATCTGCTTCTTCGACATTTGGAGTTAGTTAATGGTTTGCTGGCAATAAGACTGAACGCTGGAGGTTTCGTTGGAGATTGGCTGCCAGTTGTAGGATCGATGCCTTTAAACAATGATGCTCTGCCAGCTGTGTGTAACTGCTATGCCACCTGTGCTTAACTGCTATGCCACCTGTCAATGAGATGTTAAAGACCTCCTGGCTATGATCCTGTAACTGAAAACCCTGTCCAACATTCGTACATTCGAATTCAACATCTTTCCATTTTGTTGTGACTTCTGGCCCCTGGGTTGCTTCCAGAATTTCGCAATATGAACTATCAGTGTTCGAATCTGGAACATTTCTGGAGATAAGAAATTTAAACTTTGTACAATTTAGTACAAACACAACCCCTGAAAACAGCGAGACATCTCACACAAGATGTTAGAAAGATGCTCAGCCATGCCTGCTAGTTAGTAGTTCGGGATCAAGCAATCGCTCCATAAAGTATTAGATTATAAAAGAAACACCATAGAAGCTAACAAAGGGAGAGAATCTTGTAGCTTCCACACCCAATACAACAACAACTGTAACAATCAAGTACATCAGGAAAACAAGGACTGTTGCACTAGAAAGCATAATCTATGAAAGAATAGATAATGCAGAGGGGCCTCATGGAGGTGCAGCATAACCTTTGGGCTTTGTTTTCAATTCAGCTTCATCTATACTTCGTACAAAAATAGCAATCTGGCTCATGCAGTTTATCACCTTCCTCAAATGTGTACCTTGATGCAACAACCAACAAACAACCATCTCTACTAAATGATAAAGCTGCAATGCTTGTAGGATATTTTGAATACTGGTATAACCTCTTCTTGTTGTTCCCATCCCACACGTTAACATAGCCATCACTTCCCCCCAGTGGCGAAAGTACCATAGATGGGATGAAAAGCAATTGCATTTACTGGATAAACAATATCTCTGCCAGCCTTTGACTTGCGATGACATTTAAAAGCACATTTTTAATCTTGACCAGCTTCAGATAATATAACATTCTGAATAACTTTTCTTGATATTTGAAGCAAGGTATGGGCAGGGCTTTATGAATTATCAATTGTAACAGAAGCTTTGTTGATGTTCAAGCCGGTCCACTCTGACCCATAACCTGATTGTCACTGATAGTATTAGCATACCCTGAAAATCCTTTATAGGATTGTGGCCTAATAGCCCCTTCAACTAGTGTCCTGGCATCCGAAGGTCCTGTGTTCGCATAAGTGTCATCAATTCTTGGCTTTTTAATTCCCACTGTGCAACATTTGCATCGAATCCATCCCTAGCACTTGATAGGGGCCTAACAGAACCTAGACCTGTTGCTATAAGAGGGGATGGTTTGCCCCAACCACCAGGCCTAGGACCATTTACATTGACACCCAGAAATTATGAAACATCTCTGGCCTTGATAATGAAATTCTCCTTTCAGTCGCATGGTGTTCGTGACTGCAGAAGAGAGGAAAATAACAATGGCAAGGGTGGAGCTTGGGTGCAAAATCCGAATGGTCTTCCAGGGGTACTGTCTTGTACTTTCAAAAAGGCATTCACTTCAGCTAAAACTTTTGATGAAAAGCATGATAATGATAACTAAGGTTTCCCAACCCTGCCCATTGGGTAACACACCTTGACCTGCCCTGTTCATAGACTGATCTGATCATTACCAGTAGAGGAGTCAAATTTAAAATGGGGTTTAACATCAGTGGGCACATTTCTTCTTCAACCAGTTGTTAACAGATCTCTGCCACTTTGAACTCTTACAAGTGATTCTGAAATCACAAACTATGAAAACGTCAGAGAAGAAACAAATCATAAGAAGATAAAAAGCTTCAAGGTAACAACAAATAAGATCGATTCAAGCCAGCAGGTCAAAGGAAAGGGTCCTCAAGTGTTGCATTTCCGAACTCAGCGATATGGGGATAAGAAGCTTTCTCATCGAGCTGGTTTTGAGCTCAGATCAACATCCTTAGAAGAGATGGAAGCTTGGGATCTTTCTCATGACTTTGACTAGTTAAAATTGCAGCATTCAATTCACTGTCTGTCTTCTGACGCTGGGAGATGTCTAAAATGTCCCCAAAAGGGCTAGTTGATGGATCTTCAAAGGCTAACAAAGCAACTGTACATTCCACCTCTTCTAGAAAGACACGATTTTCTTCCCCCCTTGGTGACAATTCCTCCTATGCAAATTCAAGAGCTTCTTCAAGCTCGAGGTTTTAATTCTGCGAATCCTTCTGAAAGAGAATCCAGGGCTGGAATATTTGGATCTAAACCTAACCCAATATAAATCTTCAAGGGTATGCTTTAGACGTACAAGAGACCCGAAATTTCCTTTACTCTCGCCCAAAGGTAACGGTCCGACCAGATTCAATAGACCACAACAAGATTGGGTGTAGCTCTTTGCGCTCAGCTGGGTAAGAATGCCCTTCACCAATAGGAGGTTTTGGCAAATCTCTCTGCTCTTTATTGTCATCAAGAACTGCAGGTAGGAGATTTAAAAGATCGATGTGTATACAATGCTGGGACTTGCAATTTGTTCCACGGATTTTGTGAAACCACGATTCGCTGCATAACCTTCTCTGCATGTGTTTGGACACCTTGACTCTGTTCCAACACCTGGCATGGGGTTCTAAAACTGTGCTTTATATATTTAGGTTTTCTGAGCTCATTATCCCACATTCGCGAGGAGAAGGGAGTTTACCTGCACGCGAAGTTCAAAGCAAGTTCTGGTGCATTTTTGGCGAAAATTTGTGTCGAGCACTTTCGACATCCTTCGCTATGCTTCATGATCGAACACATATGCCTGAAAAGATAAATATCATTCAGAACACTGATTCCCTATTATATAGGGTTCTAACACATCCGTCGATCCTACTCTCCCTCTAGAGAGTAAACCCGATACTGCCCACGTTTTTCTTGTTGATACAGGATCTACCGTGTCAGGGGGCATTCCTCCTTCTCTTGTGAAAATCCCTCCAAGTAATGAGGCCATCCTTTTTGATTGGGGTGTCCTAACTAGACCTCGTCTTCCCTCTCACATTCCCTTCAAGATTATGGTATAGGTTTGTGGTCGAGTCGTAACTCAGACACTAATAGATGAAGGTTCATTCATTAGTATTTTGTCCTTTATTGCTTGTCAAGATTTGGGTTATCCTAATCTTGTGCCAATTACCCAGACTCTGTTCTCTTTTAATAGAAGAACCAGTTACCCTTTAGGGATCCTTCCTCAGTTTCCTATAACTTTGGGAGGGAAAATTGTCTTTATTGATGTTATGGTAGTCCAAGACCCCTTGGATTTCGATTTACTCCTTGGGAGAGATTATGTCTATGCCATGAAATCTATTGTGTCCACTTTTTTCCATGTGATATATTTCCCGCACGATGGAAGAATGGTGAATATTGATCAACTTTAGTTTGTTGGCCCTGACTTGACCATAAACCCAATGACCTCCCTAAACGAGTCTTATATGCAAATGGTATCACCCCTGCCATAGGTCAATTATGTGGTGTTATCTCCCATGACTTCAAATTCAGATGACATGGATCTAGTAGTTGACATGGTGATCTCTTCAGTAGGGCTATTGGAGATTGATCTCCTTACCCCTATCATGGCCCTCGGCATGTGTTCCTTCCAGAGAATTCTTCTTCCATCTAGTGAAGATCTCTTGGAAGCCATGACCGCGTTTTTTCCCTTGACATGGTGTCTGTTCAGAGCATTATCCTCCTGGAAGACTTGATCAAGAAGAGTCCACGAGCATAGTTTTTCCTCTTTGTGGCAAGCTCATTAAAAAATGAAACAAAGGCCTTGAGCATGGTTTTTCTTTTTTGTAGCAAGCTCGTTAAAAAATGAAATAGAAATCTAGGGATTGAACTCAGAGCCTTGAGCACAGTTCTTTTCATGTGTCAAGCTCGTTAAAAAATGAATCAGTCACCTCTCCTATCAGGTCGACTCCTTCACCAGATCTCGTAGATGTCGATTCGAGTCTTTCGTTAGGTCTCGTATTTGAACCTTCATTTCATCCAGCCTTATCCTTTTTCTCCATATAGTACAGAAATTGGTGACAACCTCATAGTCGGTGAATGAATTGAAGCTTAGGGGGGCATTTCTCCAGCCTTTGATGATCATTCTGGAGTTAAGCCACTAGCTTTCAAGCTGGGGGAAGAGTACCGAGCTTAGTCTTTTTTCTTTATCACGCTCGTAAATACATGAGAATGTAACCGAGTAGACTTTTATCACTTTTTCATACTCGTAAAGGTTATACAAAAAAGGAACCTCTGGGAGTCTCCTTTAAGCTCTTTTCAGACTCTCTAAATGTGAAAAGATTGTCGAGTGATCTTGCTTCCTTTCCCACTCATTAAAAGGTTTGAAAGGGCATGTTTCGAGTGATAATTTATCTCTTTTTCATCCTCGCGAGACTAACATTACGAAAAAGGAAAATAATGGAGTCATCTTTAAGTTCTTTTTAGATTCTCCAAACATGAAAAATCACCAAGTTTACCTTCTCTAGACTCGTTAACAGGGATAATTTTAAGGATGGAAATTTATATTAAAATGTAGAAACTTGGGCTAATCTTACTATTCCTTAATATGCAAAATGTAAAATGTTTGGCGATAGTTTTGTAAAAATATTCAAATTTCTAAGGATTTTATATAGTTTCTATAACATTTTGGCAATTTTTAAGGTAAAAGAAATTTATTATATGGATTTTGGGTGAATCATTTTTAGAAAAAATGGAAATTGGCAAATTTGTTTAGGGGGGAAACCATGGAAAATTAGCCCATTTGTGAAATTTAGCCCCTAAAATCATCTATGTTGCATGCAGATGTGGGACCAGTACGACCTGTCAATTTTGCACGGAACAGGTGTCATCCTTGACCAGAAGCCGCAGCTTCCACCGCCGGGGGACCAGCAGTAGCAGGAAACCTCCCAGCCGAGGAGGCTGAGAGGGTACTTAGATGAGTTGAGAAGAACTTCACTGCACTCACTCGCACAATCTCGATGATAGAGATAGAGGACCTGCCACCATCCATGAAGCCTCATGTAGTGGGGGCACCTCGGACATGGGTCCGATTGTTTAGGCGTTTAGCCCATGCTATGGAATATTATAATAGGGCCCATAGGCCCTGAACCTATTTAGACTTTTTACGTGCCATGAGCACTACTTGTATATATTTTTTGAGGGCATAAGCCCTGTGATTCGTTATTGGTCCTATTTTTGAGGTGCTTGCGTCCATCTATGTACTCTGGATACTTTATGATGTTATATATGTTTTTTTGATCTTTTGTGTCTTATGGAGCATGTGTGAAAAAATGTATTTACATGATTATGTCAATGTTCTTTCATATGTGTGCAAGATGCCAATCTAAAATTTGATTAGCTAGAGTATCTGTAATTTGATTTAATCTCCTAGGAATATGAAAATATGTAATATAATCAAAGTTTCGTTCTAAGAGACATACCCTAAGGAATCGTCGGTGTAAGGTTGGATCATGAACCCGGTATACTCTATTTAGCTGAGACACAACCAGTTGAGCATCGCGATAGACCCAGAGATGAGAGATACATAATGACAAGGCGTCACGAAGCAACTCAATAACTGCACTATACTCAGTGACATTATTTGTGGTGTCACCTAAGCATATACCTCCGGAAGATAACAACTGGCTCTGAGGTGTAAAGATGACCCAAGCTGCGGAGGCAAGCCTCCGAGTGTCCTGACTGGCACTGTCTACATACCCAACGAACACCTTGGAATCACTTGACATCTACCATATTGACAAAAGATAACATCAATGACATGTCCATAACACTTAAAAGAAACTAAAAAGTAATAGTACAAAGACTATACATATGTTACAAAAAGTTACCCACAGTGACCTACCTATGAGTAATACTTCTTGAGGTAGAGCCCATTTTTAGGCTCTGCCAAAGCATTCCCTTCAAAATCAACTAGACAATAAGTGCCCTTTTTTAATACCTCTTTTATGATGAAAGGTCTGAACCACATGGGTTTGAATTTTCCTGCCCCCAGGGGGTCCTTATCTTGGTCATAGACCAAGACAAGGCCGCCTTCAGAGAAAATCCGAGGATGAACGGACCTATCATACTGACACTTGACCTTATGTTTGTGAGCCTCGTTGGCCAAGGCTGCATCATGACGCTGCTCATTGTGATGCTCAAGGTGTACTAACCATTCTTCAAGTGGAGAAGTGTTTGGCAATAATTGCACTACCAATTTTAGATATGGGATCTGACATTCAATGGGCAAGACTGCCTCCAGTCTGTAAACGATTTGAAAAGGTGAGAAACCGGTTGCAGTCTTAACAGATGTTCGGTAAGCCCATAATGCCGAGTATAACATCAAATGCCAATTTGACTTGGTTGAGTTGATAGTTCGCTATAGAATAGACTTAAGAGTTTTATTTACAGCTTCTACCTTCCCATTGGCTTGGAGGTAGTAGGGTGATGAATGCTCTTGCCATAACCTAAGATTTGATTTTAATTCAGTCATCATTTGGTTCTAAAAGTGACTGCCATGGTTAGTAAAAATCTCTCTCGGGACGTCAAACCTTGCTATGATCTGGTTGAATAAAAAGAGAGTTGCAGTCTCTCCATCATCTTTAAATGTCGGCATAGCTGCAACCCACTTAGTGAAGTAGTCGACAACTATGATGATATAGTGATGCCCCCTTGCTGAAGGGGGGTTGCAAGTAGTGTAATCAATCTCCCACTTGGTGAAGGGACCAACTATGATGACAGAAAACATAGGAGAGAGATGTTCCCTCATCTTCCAAGAGAAGAATTGGCACGGATGGCACTTCTTGACCGATTCTATACAATCTTTGATAAGTGTCGGCCAGAAGTAACATGCTCGTAGAATCTTTTGGGTTGTTTCAAACCTAGAAAAATGACTGCCACAAGCTCCGGTATGGCAATAGTTGAGCACGATGATTGCCTCCTCATGTGTGAGGCATCGACGTATGATGCAGTCTACACCTCTCTGATACAACTAATCATTGAGTATGAGATAATTCTTAGCCTGATGGCGTATACGTCGACGCTCATCATGAGAATCAGAAGTGGGGCACTTCAAAGTCTGGAGATAGATAAGTATATCTCCGTACGAGGGATCTGAATATGTGATCAAAAACATATCTCCCCGGATAGGAAATTCTTCAAGCACAACGTCACTTGACTCAATCGGAAGTTCCGAAATAAGCTCTGCGAAGACCAATGACTTTTTGGACTTTGTTGAAATGAAGTCTAAGTCAAATTCCTGGAGGATGACTATCCATCTACTGATTTTCCCGCCTATAACCCGTCGTGTCAACATGTACTGGAATGGATTCATGATAGCAATGACTGTGGACTTGTGAAACAGAACATAATGACGGAACCGTTGAACAACATGAAATGCTGCCAACGCAAGTTTTTTGATATGAGAATAATTGAGTTTCGGTCCTATGAGGCCTTGTCTCAGGTAATAGATCACGTATTCTAAGAACAAATCATCTTCCTGAACTAAAACCATGCCAATGGTTGACTCTGTGACAGCTAGATATAATAAGAAATCTGTGTTATAGTTAGGTGGTCGCAGCAGAGGGGAAATTGTGAGGGCATGTTTTAATGCGTCGAAAGAGCATTGAGCGGCATCGTCCCAGTAAAAAGGAACATATTTCTTCAGTAAGCACTTAAAGCCCTTGGTGATTTCGGCATAGTTGGCAATGAAGCATCGTAAAAAGTTTGCCTTGCCTTGTAGACTCTGAAGTTGAAGAATTGTGCGTGGGGGGCGAAACTCTATTATTGCCTCCACCTTGAGAGGATCGACCATGATCCCTGTTGTTGATACGATAAAACGTAACAAACGTCCTGACGTTACGCAGAAGCTACACTTGTTTGGATTCAAGCGAATCCTAAAGTAGTGACAGCATTCGAAGATTAGTCTAAGGTGTGTGGGATGATCCATTCTCTTGTGATATCGTGATGCTAAATCATCTAGGTAGGCCTTGACTATATTCTTGAGATCATGAAAAGAAAAAGACATGGCCCGCTGGAATGTGGCTCCAACATTTTTAAGACCAAAAGGCATCTTACGATATGCGAATGTACCCCAAGGACAAATGAATACCATTTTGTGTTGGTCTTCGGGTTTGATTTGGATTTGATTATATCCCAAAAAAATGTCCATGAAAGAAAAGGCTTCACAACCATCACATTCATCAATGATCTAGTCGATGAATGGTGTTGGAAAATTATCTTTGGGACATGCCTTGTTCAAATCACAAAAATCGGTACATACACGAATCGTGCCTTGTTTTTTATTGACTGGCACAGGGTTTGACACCCATTGAGTCAAATGGATAGGATAGATAAAACCTACCTTTAGCAATTTCTCAACCTCAACCTTGATGGTTGCTGCTTTCTTGGGATTAACTGGGCAAAGCTTATGTCGAATAGGCTTGGCATTAGGATAAGTTGTGATTTCATGTTCAACTATTTTTGGATCAATGCCTGGCATTTCCTCATAAGACCAGGCAAAAACGTCACGGAATTCTTTGAAAAGATCCATGTAGATTTGAATCTCTTCGGGGGAGCAATCTGCCCTGACAAAAACGTTCTCCACGACGCCAAGGTTTCGGGAGATGTTGATTGGTATAGTTTCAGCGATAGTTGCCATATTGCTCTCAGCATAAATTTCATGTGTAGCTAAGAGATTAATAGGACACTAATGATCTCCCATCATGGTCACGGTGAATTCTCCTGCTTCAATTCGGCTTAAGTCTAGGAGAAAATATGATCTGTGATGAAGATCTTCCCAAGGTTTTTCCAGACTATTCATTGCTTCGATTACTACTTCATCAGAAGGCAAGACTAAGTCTAATGAATCAATGTGAGGGAGAGAACCCTGAGCCCAAATAGGCTCTAGAAGTGGATCTAACTCTTGTGTGGGAGTCGGATCAGTGTTAGTTGAATCTTGTTGGACTAAAGAGTACACTACTTCAGTGGAAGACAAGGGCATGGACATGCCTAGGTGCCTTGTCTCATCCATCGTGGCCGATGGGGAAGGAAGAATCCATGGATCCTTGAAATAAGTCATGCGAAACAATGAAACTTGAAAAATCTCAACCTTATGGTGATTAGATATAAATTTGATATCGTCGTGAGGAGGTGGGTAATCGAAGGTACCCATCAAGGATGGGCACAAACCAACTCCTACGTTGACGACACCTGGTTGAGGATTATCAATCATCGGGACCGTGGATGCCCCCAAAGCTGGGTCAGGTCTAGAGAAAGACAATTGATTGACGGTCACTGTTCGGCCCTCATGTGGAAACAACAAGACTCGAAAAACTGTAGCAACCACAGCTTGCATAGCATAAGTCCAACTCCATCCTAACAAGAGATTATAGTTGAGGGGAGCATCAACTACCTCTACTTCGACACACATGGTCTTCCCTCCTAACTGCACGGGGAAAGAAGGAATGATGCCATGTGGTT
>ML776998.1:218521-267354 GCA_009831015.1 Picea engelmannii
TAGAAACCAACAATTCATTCCACTCCTTCCTTATGTAAGCCCTTGGAACACTCTTCCCTAGTTTCCATCCTCAATGTTATGTAATCCCTTGGAACAACCTTGAAAAACAAAACCCCTGATGCTTGCAACATTGTCTAAAGGATAGACAAACTATGTTTCTTTTTCCAAATATGTAAAATGAGTATATTACAGTTTAATGAACATATTTCCCTATTATTATATATGGGTTTTATACTTATTCAAAAAAAATTCCAAGACTTTACAAGGTTTTATAATTCAGTGAAAAATCGCTAAGATTTTACAAGATTTTATAATTCAGTGAAAGATTCGCCAAGATTTTACAAGATTATATAATTGACTAAAATATTCGCCAAAAAATTATATATACATATTATATAATTGATAAAATAGCCTTCATTTTTTCCTATGTATCATGGGGATTCGCCCATTTATTATATATATAAATTTAGGGGGGGTTCTTAAAATCACCCCTGCATTCCACATACCAAGAGAAATGGAATGACATGTACTATCCATATAGAATAGTATTACCTTCAAATATAGCAAAAATCATATTGTTATCCATAAAAAAAACATGAGTCCATTACCCAAACCTGGGTTCTCCAACTTCACATGGTCATAACTCTCTAACCATGAGGAGTTATGTGGCATTTTACATACCACTGGAAATGGAATGACAAGCACTATCCATATAAGATAGTTTCCCTAACAAATTAATTTTCTTTCATCTCATTATTCCACAATTAATCATGGGTTCTCTTACTCCGCAAAGCGTCTTCCTGTGAGGGCTTTCACCATAAGGGGAGCACTTTGGAGTTCATCCATATTTACTTCTTATCAACCATGAAAAAACAATAATGAGTCATATTTACATCAAACAATCTTTGGTCCATTACCCAAACCTTTCTTCAAGGGTTGACATCAATGACAACCAACCTTAATCAACACTTAGAACCAAGCCGCTTTCGTGCATTACTACAATGCATTACCTTCCCCCCACCATTACAGGATTGAGGAAAAGTCCATCGATAATATCGGTTCTACTCTGCATACTTGTTCAAAGTATGAAGAAAAACTTGAAAGAATGGGTTTTCCTCAGGGAGAGTCAGTTAAACAGATATACATGTATGCCCTCTTACAGCTAGTACAAGACATAAATAATCATATGATCGCATTCGAGCAAAAGGGGACTGTCTCCCCTCTCACCCTTGAAGATTCATCCTCTTTTGCACCCCCCTTTAGAAATCCAATTGAAAATGATTTTCATCCTAAAGCTATCTTGCCTCAAAGTTGGTGTAACTTCTATGAGAAACACCATGAGGAAGCCACATGTAAGGTAAGGAAGAGTGTCAGGGAAAAGATCTTTGGTAAAATACCAGAAACTACTATCATTGTCCTAGATTTTACAGAGCCATAAGATTTCATGATTGTCAATACTAGGAACAAATCCTATGCTCCCAAATGTAAATTGGATCCTCCCTACAATTCTTTTGGCCCGAGCTCATCCTCATCTGTTGCTACTGTTCAAGTTCCTAAGGTTCCTGATAGTCAAGGAATAACCTCTCCTCTCCCCTCTTCCAAGTATAATATCTTGAATCAGTTGGCCAACATCAAAGCAGATGCAACCCTTCTGGACATGGTTGTCATCCCTGAGCAATAGAGGCATATGAAACAATTCATGGAAGGAAAATCTTCCATTGTATCCAACCTCTCTGAAGAGGTAAACGAAGAGGATTCATCTATAAATAAAGTAGGTGTACAAAAATTTAGATACCCTGTAAAAAATCCCCCTTTTTATATTTCTGTAAAGATTATGGATAAGATCACTCATTGTTGCCTCATTGATGGCAGTTCGGGCCCAGGTGTGATGTTGAAGATTATTTTAGAAGAGCTAGGCTTGTCTTGTACAAATGAAAATGCCTGAAGCATGCTCTCCTATAATATCCCACAACAAACAACCATAGGTGAGATTAAATATGTAACCTTAGTTTTGCATGCACACCCTGAAATAAGGACAACCCTTAGTATTCAGGTAATCGATATGCTTGTAAGAAATTACTCAGTTATCTTGGGAAGAGATTAGAAAACCTTAATAGGTGGATAAATCTCACTCGACGAAACACATTTATCAATTCCTTGGAATGGTAAAAACATCATAGTCCTTAGAGCGGGAAGGATTTCACCTTACATAAAGAGTGTCCCATAGCCAAATGTAAACTATATCGAGGAGGACCTAGGAGTGTATTCCATCTTTGATGAGGAGAATAACATTCCCTTGGAACAAATTGATTTAGATGATGATATATGGAACATGCAATTTGATGGTTCACGCTCTAATGAAGGTAATGGGGCTGGTATTATCTTGGTTTCCCCTGTAAGGAAAATTCATAATTTGTCTTACAAGTTAGAGTTTTCTTGTACGAACAATGTCACTGAATTTGAAGTTTTATTATTAGGCATTGAAAATGCTTATAATATTGGTTGTGGTCACCTTTCATTTTTTGTATATTTTGAGCTTGTTGTGAACCTGGTACGTAGGATACACTCTCCTAGAAACAATTTAATGAAATAATACACCCAAACTGTTTGGACGCTTATCTCGAACCTATTATCTTTCAACATCACTCATGTTAAGAGGTAGTTGAATTCAATGGCTGATCGGTTAGTTGTATTTGCAGCTTCTTCTAATCATCAACATTTCCCTCACAGGCCTAATTGTTATTTTAAATCTCTATATCATCCACATATCCCTCACAATGTAGAATCTTGGCAGACCCTCCCTAATGATGATATCATTTTTTCTTTCATTCAAGATGAACCTCTTAAGCCCAAGGGAATTATATCCATATAAGACAACAAGATTCCTAAGGGATTGAATCCTCTTGAGATTTTGTTTCCTTCGAGTGATGTAGGCAATAAAGAGAAACAGAGAGAAGAGAAGTGAGGAAAGAAGGTGGGTCAAACCATCTCCTCGAATATTGGGGCACTCCAATCTTCAAAGAATGTTAAAATAAGTGCCCAATGTTTTGATAAAGAAAAAATGAATTTTACCAAGCTACTTGGTGAATTTCAAGACATTTTTTCTTGGTGTTATAAGGATCTTTGTGGTTTTGATCCTGGTCTTATACAACATTATACCCCCCTCAAGGAAGGCATGAAACCAGTTAGGCAAGAACAAGGACCCATTAACTCTACATCTAAAGAAACTTTTAAAAGAGAGTTGGAAAATTTCTTAAGGAATGGAATTATTTTTCCAGTCTACTTTGAATGGGCTTCCAATTGGGTACATGTTTCAAAGATCATTGATCATATTAGAACCTACATTAATTTTCTCACTTTCAGTCAAGCTATTATGAGAAATCATTTTCCTCCTCTCAATATGAAAATGATTCTGTAGCAGGTTGTAAGGTCACAGATGAGGCCCTTACTTGACAACTTTTTGGGTTATAGTAAAATCAATAAAAAAGGGGCAGATGTTCACAAAACCACTCTTATCACTAATTGGGGTACCATGACTTATAAATGCCTATTTTATGTCTTACTTGATGAAAGTACCAATTTTAAAATACCTATACACACAACTCTTGATGAATTGATCATTATCCATATCTACCTTGATGATCTAATCATATACGTTAAGGGGATGATAATTACCTCAGAGTTCCAAGTGTTAATTTTGGCTCCTTTCAAAATTTCTTTTGTCCTAGATACTGACTCATACATTCTAAAGAATTCACAGGAGAAATTTTTTTCCTACAACACTAACGATTCTTGTTTGAAACATTATGAGGGACCAACGTGAAAAGGTCTAATGATGTTTGGATTTTATGTATACTAGTAGCCTAGCTTTGCTTTCAATTTTCCACTATTTTATTTTCTTCTTTACAGTAGTTTGACTTATGCTTTATGTTTTAAAAATTTCCTACTGCTTTTATGTTTCTTTCATTTCATTTTTCTTGTTTTAAACTTGCAATTTTACTTATGTCATGATTTTGTTTCCTACCATATTTTAGTTAACTTGGTCAAAATAAGATGTTGGGTCAGTTTTTCCATAGTGACACTCCTGCAAAGCATTGTTAGTCAATAAAAATCAAGCTTACACAGTTGTTACGATGTTTCCCCTGAAAGCACCCTTAAATTTGTTATCTCCTACACTGTTGTCTAAATTTTTTTGGGGGGGTTATCTCCCGCTTCTGCTTTCCTTTTCTTTATCCATTTGAGAAATTAAGAGACCAAGTCCATAAATTTTCTCCTTGAAGTTAAGATTCGATCTCGGTTGAACGATTACACACACAGTGGTAAAACCCCTCATACTTAACACTTTTCATGAGTTATTCCTGAATTCCCAATCATTTTTCCATTAAATCCACTCACTTCCCCCTATTGCATTATCTTCCCGATTATATCTGCTTGACCTGTGAAACCATGAGTTCTGACTTCTAAATCCGTTGAAAACAAATTTCCCTGTGGAGTTGCTAGTTTTTTTACGATTACAATCGTGAGAAGGATTTTTCTCGCAAAGTATTGCTTAAGCCTAATAATTATAAGCTAATGAGATATATAATACTAGTAGGTGGGACCCCCTTGTATATTGCGAGATCGGATCTGGTTCTTATTTCATGTTTATGTTGTCATTCGACGCTACTTACATGGTTGATAAAATCTTGGTGTTATTGGAAATGGATAAGGTCTATTATGTGTTGGTTCTAATTGCAACAATTGAATGGTGGATAAGGAATTTTATGTCACAATGGCCTATGTTATCCATTGTTATCATTTATATTTGTTCTTTGATTCATTAGTGCGACACCTACACAAGAGACATGTTAGTAATAATATATAAGAGTAGTTGAAAAGAGATCAAAGCAATATAACAAATGCAAAAGGAAGGAGTTATACTATACTAATATGCTACCCTATATGCATTGAAATTAAAATGATCGTTGTTTATCCTAGCTAACAAGTTAATAGCTATTCGATTTGATTGAGTTATATGAAACAAGGTTGATATGTGTTATGGCATAATTTGGTAATGGATAAATATGATATGGGTGGCATGTTTGACAAGTGATAGATGCTAATTCCAATGCATGGTTTAATTGAATGGTTAATGGATTAGTGGGATGGCGTGTACTGAGGAATTTAATGGCTAGAGGGTGGAGGCGGCATGCATTTACTGCACGTCACTCCTACTCCTTCCATTGGCTGCCACCCTAGTTTGGCTATTCTTCAACTATGTTTTGTTGTGGTTAGGCTCCAAATTTGAAGCAAAGGAAGAACCGCTCGACCAAGCTCGTGTTTTTAAGGTGCTTTTGGTTAATTCGTCATCCATGAATCTGCTCTGGTTATGAAATAAATATTGGCTCGAGATATATGGGTCTGTTCTTTCCTTAAGTATGGAAACTATGTAAATTTGTGATATTTTTCTGGAATGAATCATTGATGGTTTTTTTATTGCAATAATGGTTGAAGTCATAGTGTTATTGGTCATTTTGAGTGTTAGAAACCATAAAGGCTCTCTGTCATCCTTGTTGGTTTTATTTGGAAGGTTTCATTTGGCCTTGAGTGGTTGGTTGTCTCCACGCATTCATATCACCATACCCAGTCTTTTATTGTTGTGGGGTTTACTAGTTTTGGAATGCCTTGTGTCATTGTGCATTGTTTCACTTGGGTATGGGTTGGTTCATGCTACTGATGGTTGTGCAGTGGGTTATATTTATTTTTCTCGGATCTTTTTTATCACAACGTTGTTAGTTGGTTGATTGGGAGAGCCATGAGGTTTATACCCTGTGTGTTCTAAGTATTGCTACAGGACCATAATGAAGCCTTAACCCTTTGTTCATAGTCTCTCCTATCACGAAAATTGTCACCCTGCTACAGAGTCATTTATAGTATACCCTGTGTGTGCACCGTTAGTCTCAGAGGTTCTCATCTGACGATGGGAGTCGACTCCAGCCTCCCTATGATTGGTCCACAGAGAAAACCCTTGATTTCTCAAGCTCGGGTTTTGATAAGATGGAACTGCATGTCCTATCGGGTATATTGTTGGTGGTTATGGATTGGTGGTGTATTGTCGACAGTGTTTGATTACTGGCTTGCTCCCTTTGATTATGTTGACAGTGGTGTTGGTTTTGGTATCTAGTTACTGCATTTGTTATTATAATCATATGGATAATCTCATCATGTTTAATTGGATGATTGCTTAAATCGAATACACATTCGCTGTCTTTTACATTGTTGTTATTGAATTGATAATCCAACATTAGTTTTAAGTGATTAAGTCACGGTATTGCTTCATGTGTGATGTGTGGGTATGTGTGGCATTCCTACAACATGATAGGTTGAGTTTATGATTTCTATGACTGTGTGTTTTAAATTGTCTAATGGGAGTATTGCAATATGGTAATCATGGTAGGGCCATCCACTATATATGTTATGGATATTATTTGATTGCACCACCAGAGAGGGTCACAGGTTTTTAAACAAAATGGTTTTGTTGTAAATTTGATCAATTTACGAGAAAAGATCGGGCCTAGTGTTGTTGCATCGTTGTATTGGATTGATATCCCAGCATTGTGGATGTTTATATTCAAGTAGTTAGACCTGTACAATTAGAGATGATCTTGCATTTTTTTTGAAGTGGTCTGTGTATCCTACAACATTGTATGAGTTGGAATGGTGACTGTTGTTACTGTGTGTTTAAATGGAAATACATGATTATTATATTGATAATTGTGTCCACTGTGTATGTTTGATGAAAGACACGGGTTCTAAGGCAATATGGTATCATTGCAATTTAACTACTAATTGGAATTGAGGGATGAAATTGGGCATGCTTTTGTGTTTTTGTTTGATAAAGGAAATATTTCATGGAAAGTGGTTGATTGTTGATGTTGAATAGAGTTGAAGTAAGTGATTGTGTATTCATTTGGAAATTGTTTTAAAATAGTAAATGGGCAAATAAGAAGAAATATAACTCTTTTACAGGTTGTTATGGAATGCATGTTGTCTTTTTTGGTGACACTATGTTGGAAATATGATTACAAATAAGTGAACAAGTCAATGCATAGAATTAATTGAATTATGCATAGTAGTTTTCATTTGTTCACAGTGATTATTTGGTTGTTGTTATTTCCTTTTAGATAATGGTTTTATGGATTACTTAATTAATTTTATGAACAACATCCACTCTCTTTCCCTACCATTATTTTTCTTTCCACTAATTACAACCTCATCACCTTCCCACATTCATTTTTCACTCCCTGTTCTAAAAATTAATTACATTCAAGAAGAATTATGTATTGAAGTAGTTTGAAATCACATCTCTTGGTTGGATCACAATGATATCTTCTTTGGTTTGATTTACAGTTGATTTTTTTTTGTCTTTGAGCAGTAACCATGTTTCTTTTCCCCCTCATTTTATCATGTTTCGCTCAATACAAACCACTCGCATATCCCAGGACCTTTTTTTCAACCCCTGCTCATTGACAATAGTTAAACAATTTATATGGATTGGATTGCATGAGTCTGATATGTTGTTGAGCCAAATTCTATTTCATATTTTTAAGGAGYTGTCATGTATGGTTGTAAAGGAACTATTTGCTAATGAATCATGCATGCATGAATGAGATTTTTCAGTTGAGGTATCCATGGTAGAGGTAATCGAGGGAGAGGTAATTGGAACAAAGGCCCAAGAAAGCCAAGATTTTCCATACWTTGATGTTGACTCACAAGAGTTAGGCCAGCTATATCAGGCTCGATTTTTCAATTAGATTGGGAAAGGAGTGGTTCAACCTAGGCCTGGAAGGCCTCCCTTCCTAGATCCACAATCCCCTAGTATTCTYGTGCCTCCTTATGTCTCGCTGCAACCTGAGGTTCTCGAAAAYGATGGATGGMAAGAGATTGTCCACCCGACAGTCTCCCAACATCGTGGCTAGCCCAATTTGTCCTTACTTGTTGCCCCRCCTATTAACTAGATTGTCCAAGCTACACCTGTCCACTCACCAGTTCAATCCTCTCATGCTAGAAAAAGGTTGAAAACTGAGGCCCARCATKCCCTTGACAAAGTAAAATCCATTGCAGCCCCTTCCTCACCCTCCAATGGCTCTAATAAATCCATGTATTGTCGGATGCATTTGAGGCAAGATTATTCTCATGTGATCAGCGAGATTAGGCCTAAAGGCTTAGCACAACCAAAGGCAATTTCAGAGAAATCAAAGGGTGACAACAACAATCAAGGAAATATTGCATCTTAGAGTGGAAAATATGGTTTTTGAGTTTTGTTTTATTTATTGTTGATGACAGTTGACTTCAGAAGTTTTGGACAACATGTTTTATTAGGATATATGAGTAATATACTTTTGGAAAATTATTTCAAATATCAATGAGATAAATGGTCAAACGTGAATGTGATGATGGGAGTCACAAGGAGGGGTGTTTTTCTTAATTAACTAGTTATGTTATGATTGTTAAGAACTAAAGGGAGTCACAAGGGGTCCCACCTACTGATTATTATTTATTTAAAAAACCTTATTATGATTTATTACTTTTTCCCCTTAACTAAAAAATTGGTTGAGTTTTTAATTAACTTATCTAATGAGGTAGTTTAACTACTTCAACCAATTCTAATTTGCTTAAAGGAAAAAGGAAAGGGAGGAACAAGTGGAGGATATAAGGAGAAGCATACTAAGGTTTGTTCTTTGAGTTTGTGTTGAGATAATTCAATTTTCATTCATTCCTTAATTTTTCACAAGCCTAATTATTTTTTATGATACCAGGGTCTTATTATAGACAACAATATTCAGGGTTGAATTACATCATTCAAACAGTTGTTTTTCAGAGGTGTTGATCTATCTTTGATAGTTTGTGTAGACTTGTATGTTTGTGAATTAGTTTTCATGACTGACAAAGGCTATTATGCAGAGTCGAGTGGGAAGAAATATGTGGAAAGCTAATCCATATTTTAGAGTTTAGTTTTTTTGTTTTTTGTTAGTGGTCTTTTTGTATGTTCCATCAAGTATGTCTAAGTTTGACTTTGGTACGAAATTTCTGCACAAAATTTTGTAAAGAGAATGACTATTTGCTGAATTGGAATGAAATAAAGGATTTCTTTATATCTCATATGTCTTGATTATCATCTTGGTGTCTTTATTTCAATATCTACATTTATTTGAGCAACTATTACATTCATAAAATCATATTAAAATGAATTTTCCAGCAATATTTTATTTGTAAAAAAGACTACCCTAAGAACTTGTAATCAATACTTGTGAATTAGGATTCTATTTTGATGGCTATAAACATAGGATGACATTCCCATCTATTTTTCTTTAGCCAAGAAGAATCTGAACATGCTTGAGTAAGATCATTTCATATCTTTTCCTCAACACATAGCTTCATACTTTGTGAGGATTTCTCAGTTAAGAGATCAAATACAAGCTATTGAAGAAGCCATCCCAGAAAAGGAAGTTGTGAACATAGCACTCAATGGTCTCTCTAGATAGTGGGATGCATTTGCTGCAAGCATGAATACAAGGAAGGAGTTCCCAATGTTAGAATAAATTTTTACCTATTGTGCACAAGAAGTGACAAGGCTAAACTCCAAGGGAAAACCTCAGAAGGAAGAATATTCTCAAGCCTTTGCAAAAAAAATTAAAAGAGATGGAGGTAAGAAAATATTTGATTCAAGAAAGAATTTCAAGAGGGATATGTCAAAGGTACAATTCTTTGAATGCCTTGATTATGGTCACTACAAAAGGTATTATCCTAAACTAACAAAGAAGAGAAAAGATAGACATCACAAACCAACTTCCAATGATGAAGAACCTTCAAAGAAGACAAAGCATGATGAAACTGATTTCTTCTATTATTTATCTTTTACTGGAACCATTGAAGATGACATGTGGCTAATCAATAGTGGAGATTCAAGGAATATGATAGGTGATCATAATAATTTATCAAGAATGAAGGAAAAGGAGACACCTCATAAAGTGGATCTTGGATAAAAGGACTCTTATGCAGTCAAGGGAATTGGACAAGCTACTATCAAAATGGAATCAGATAACTCTATCCATATTAGTAATGTTTTATATGTTGGTTTGAAAAAGAATCTAGTATATATTTCCTTTTCGGAAGAGAAAGGAGATAGAGTATCTTTTGTGGATGGAAAATTTCTTGTATGGTCTAAAGATTCAAAAATAGAAGACGCTAGAGTCATTGCAATTCGTTAAGGAAGATTGTATAAAATCCTAGGTCAGAATACTCAAGCTCTAGTACATGATGAAATCAACCCTAGTGAGTTATGTCATAGAAGGTATGATCACATTCATTATCAGGCTTTTCCATCCCTAAAATAGATGGTTGTAGGCATACAAGATTTACAATCAGTACATGAAGGTGTGTGTGAAAAGGATGTGCACTTGGAAAGAATATTAAGAAACCATTCCAAGGAGTGAGAATAAATCCAAAGGGATCTTAGACCTAATACATTCATATCTGTGTGGTCCTATTCTAGTAAAGTCTCTAGGAGGATATCTTTACAATGTAACGTTCATAGATGAATTGTCAAGAAAGACATGGTTTTATATGTTAAAGAATAAGGATGAAGTATTTAGAAAATTCTAAGAATTCAAGGGTGAAGTAGAGAACCTAAAAGACAAAAAGATAAAGATAATAATATCTAATAATGGAGGAGAATACACCTCCAAGGAACTCATTTCCTTTTGTAAACAATCTGGGATTAGTAGGGATCTCATTCTTCCTCACAATCCTTAAACAAAATGGTGTGAATGAAATAAAAAATAGAACTATTGAAGAATCAATCAAGGCAATGATGAATGATCAGAATTTATCTATGTTTCTATGGGGAGAAGCAGTTATGACCATTGTTTACGTTCAAAACAGAAGTCCACATTGCATATTGAAGAACATGACTCCAAAAGAAGCATTCTTTAGAAAGAAGACAAGTGTTGAACACTTAAGAATATTTGTATGCCATGTATACATTCATGTTCCTAAGGATAAGAGAAAGAAGTTGGAACCTTAAGGAAATAAAGGTATATTCGTTGGATATAGTGAATCATCAAAAGCTTATAGAATCTATGTTACAAGTCAATGGAAGGTTGAAATCAACAAAGAAATAACTTTTGATGAAAGGATTTCATTCAAGAAATCTATAGAAGACTCCATAGACTGCAACAAACAAGAGGAACATGAAGATACCAAAGAAGAAAATACATGTTCTCCAAAACACCCCAGGGAAGAACAAGAACCATCGCATGAACATGTGGAACCAATTATTACACCTATTACTAGAAAGAGACCAGCATGGCTTGAATCCACCTTGCAGGAAGAAGAAAAGAATAAAGCTCCCAGGGGCACCTTAAGACAAAGAAATAAACCCAAAACGTTTTCTAGTTATGCAATGGTCATGAAAAGTATTGTGAATGCAAAACCTTCCACCTTTGAGGAAGCAGTCAAGCAGAAAGAATGGAAGGAGTCCATGATGAAAGAATACCAATCTATTATGAAAAATTATGTATGGGAAGTTGTGCCTAGACCTAAAGAGAAGTCTATAGTTACTTCAAAGTGAGTTTACAAGATAAATCATGTTGTAGATGGAAGTATTTATAAATACAAGGCTATATTTTTGGCTAGAGGATTATCTTAGCAGGAGGGAGAAGATTACGATGATACATTTTCTCTATTTTCCATATATACATCTATAAGAGAAATCATATATATAGCATATTCCATGGGTTGGATTTTACATCAAATGTATGTAAATACCACCTTTCTCAATGGCATGATTGAGGAAAAAGTATATATAAATCAACCTCAATGTTTTGAGGTACACCCGAAAGAAACCCATGTATGCATATTGAAGAAGGCCTTGTATGGACTCAAGCAAGCTCCGAGAGCTTGGTATGCATGTATTGATAGCTACTTGAAAAGAATTGGATTTTACAAGAGTCATGTCGATCAAAATATCTATTACAAAGTTGTGAATAATGCACTTGTGATTCTATTGTTATATGTTGATGATTTGTTCCTAATAGGTGCAGAGCCTCTCATTATTTAGTGCAATAAGGTTCTAGCTACTAAATTTAATATGAAGGATCTTGGTCTCATGCAATACTACTTGGGATTAGAAGTATGGCACAAGCATGGTGAAGTATTCCTAGGACAAGGGAAGTATGTCATAAAGATCCTTCAGAAGTTTGGGATGATGGATTGCAAATCCATGGAAACTCCCATGATAATAGATTTGAGGAAGTTGAGACTCTTATTCTGATCCTATAGAGTCATCCCTGTACCGGAAGTTGATTGGTTCCTTGATGTATTTGGTGAATACTAGGCCATACATTTTATTTGTTGTAAACATGTTGAGCCAGTTCCAGGTGGAACCTAGACAAGAGAATTGGATAGCTGCAAAGCATATCATGAGATATCTTCATGCGATGATAACTTATGGTTTGAGATATGCCTCAAATAGTGATATACAACTGCATGGTTTTATTGATTCAGATTGGGCAAGGAGTGTAGCTAACAGAAAGAGTAATTTTGGTATGTGTTTCAATATGGGATCTATTATGATGTCATGGGCTAGTAGAAAATAGAATTTGGTTTCACTGAGCACTACAGAAACAAATTATATTGTAGCTTATGTTGCTTGTATGGAAGCAGTGTGGCTCTATAAGCTAGTTTTTGGAGTGTTTGATCACGTGTTGGATTCGATCGTGATATATTGTGATAACCAAAGTTGTGTGAATCTCTCAAAGAACCTGATGTTCCATTACAGGTTGAAGCACATTGAGATCAAGTAATATTTTCTCTGTGATAAAGTCCAGAGGGGAGAAGTGGTTCTCTAGCATATATACAATGATGAGAAGACTACATATATGTTGACGAAGCCTTTTTCCAATATAAATTTTGTGTACTTGAGGGACAAGTTGGGGATCATGGAGATTTATCCCTTGGCTGAAAGGGAGGAGATGACTTCATCAGTTGGAAGGGAGCACTGATATGTGGCATCATGGAATGTCAGTGAGTTGCAGATATGTATCATTCTAGTATATCTTAGAAATGGTCACACAACTTAGAGATGATGCTTGCATCATGCTAGTACATCTCAGATATGATACAAATGGTTGTATTTGATGATACAGTGGCCTGAGTATCATCATGATAGTACAACTTAAAGGTCGATATACATCTTATAAATGATCTATTGACATCATTCTAGTTATTTTCATGCTACCGATTGAATGGTATGTTTTTTCTCAATACCATTACCTTTAATACCTCCCTATCCAGGAGGGAGTTTGAAGTTACGATAGTTGTGGAAGGTATTGACCTCTATGTGTAACCTTTGACGAGACTAGAATATTTTGGGAAGCAATAGAAACCCTAAACATTTGGTTAAGAACTATAGAAGACAATTCGACTCAAGAGAATATTTTATATTAATTTATTATCGTCCAAGAGAAGAATTTGGCCCAGTTAAGTGAATTGGAGGACAATAAATAGAGGGTGCTTGAGCTCATTCGTACTCACTCACTCTCACAACCTCATAAGGAATAGTAGTTTGCATGAATGGAGGAGAGTTGCATCTGCTTTAGTAGTGACTTGGTATTTGGTTATGGTTTGGAATTTCCAGTTGGTACAATATATTTGGAGAGAGGTATGCTACCTTGGTTGGCTATTGGTTCTAGTGATCGCTTCCGAAATTATTTTGTCTGTCAAGGTTAAGGTGCTTGGGGGTGGCCTTTCTGCCTATGGCTCGGTGATGATATAGTGATATTGTCTATGGTGAAATGATCACACCTATTATTTTAACAGGTTTTATCATGGTTCACCCCCCTGGGCTACATCCACAAAGATATGGCATTGTTCGCTTCTTTATTCATCTCCATCAAGTTATTTCACTATGTGCATTACATAAGCATTCATAAGTAATCATAGTGCATTGTGAAGATGAAAAAGTCACACTAAGCTCCAAAACTTGCGATCTTACCCTCTATTACAATGCATATCTTTCAAAAACTGACTCATCTCCAAATCTATTTTCACAACTAGATAGTTGAAGCAATAACTCATTCTCAACTACTAGCATGACCAACTCTAACTAGATCTCCTTAGATCTTAAAATACATATTTATACTACAAAATTGGGTTAAAAATCGTTACAACAATGATCAAAACCCTAGCCCACTAACCCTAGGTGAGTTAGGTTTTTCCACTTTCTAACTTCCTACACGTGGTTGATCTACATCCTTCTTCCTTTGAATTTCCTTCTTCCTCGTGTTTCTTTTCCCTATTATTCTCGCTCACGCTCCTTTTCTGGTCCCTTTTCTAATTGTCTTCATTGATTGTTTCATTGTTCCCCAAAAATTTTTGCGCCAACAGGCCCCCAACACTCACTTGTGGATCTTCCTGAGCCACTTAGGTAGTGTGTGCCTCCTGCATTGACTTTTCCATCTCCTAGAACCTACCTAAAATGTGTTCAACTTTATATTTTGCTTGTGTTCTCTTCTATGCAAAATTATACACAGTTTGTGTAGTGATAGGATTCCTCAACCATTCTTCATTCTCCAATCCAAAACTTTCAACTTGGACCTTAGATTCATCAATCTTTGTCATCATTTTCTCTACACTTTCTTGCAGTGGCTACAACTATGCCTGCTTTGCCTATTTTTCTGCTTGTATTCTCTTCAATTCTACCTGCAATTTCTTCACTTCTTGCGCACTCCTCAATCTATCTGATATTTTCACCATATTCTTCTTCTTCTTTAAGTCTTGTAGTTTTCTATTTACACCTTCTTCTTTCTTGTCTATTTCCTACAATTTTCCATCCTCCTACATATCTATCCATAATTGGGTGCTTCTTTTGTACAACTCTGTGATTTCCTGAATTCTCTTCACAATACTCTCCTTGTGACTTGTAGCCTCTTTCTCCCTTTTTTTCTTACCTATAGTGGTGTGCTTGGTGTTAGGAGTGCCATCAACTCTATAGTGTGCCCTCTATAGTTCTCTATAGTCTACATTATCTTCTCAATCTTCTCCTCTATAGGTAAACTCTCCCCTTCTTGCACGCTATCAAGAATTGTTCTAAATAATTCTTCCACCTTTTGCTCCATTCTGCCATTACGCTTCTTTATTATATCTCTCTTGAACTTCACCTAATCGATTTTCAACTCCAGTGTCATATTTACTTCATTGGCCAATTGTAGACTTGTCGCATATGCACGTGCCCTCGTTTCAATCTCATGTGTGACATTGATTTGAAGTTTATACAGTGCCTTCGTTGGAACCTTGGGTATTTCCAAGTCCAAATGATCAATGTCCTTTAATGGTTTATACATTTTCTCCTCATCCACCTGCAACATCTCTTGAGTTATGCAAAAAATTTCACTCCCCATTGATATTATATGTACTATCGCCTATGCTAGAACTGATCTTTCTTGAGAATGTTTTTGTTGCACCTATTCTTTTTGTTGTGTTTCATTGATTTGTAGTTTTTCCAGTGCCTCCTTAACCTCTTTCAACTTATTAAATATTTTTTCCCTTGGCTTCTCTGCATCATAGCACACCTCTGTTGCACGGTCCTATACTTTCTATGCAACCAAATCTGCATCATTATATGTCAATGTGAGTTGAGGAACTCCCTTATGTGCATATGTATTCTTGCACTTGCCTGCTTCTTGGAATATTGTCCTCCTCATGGGTAGTGTCTTTGTCTGTGTTGTTGTACCAAGGATGTCCATGCATGGTATATCTCCTCCTATTAGTTCCTCCTGCATAGGAACATTATTATCCTTCTATACTCCTCCATTTGTTACTTTTGCACGCTCCTTCTCTTGCACTAAAGGTTTGGGGATATGGTTCTTCTGCCTTGGATTTCTAAATATTGTGCTCCCCCATGTTTCCTTCACGCATTATTTTTCCTTACTTATATGTGTTGTTGGATTGTTTGGCTTCTAGGAAGTGCTAGATTCTTCTTGCTGCTTACCTTTTGGTACCTTCTTGGAAACTACTGGTACCTTCCATTCTTTCATGGCCCAATACACTTCCTCTCTTGTCACACAGTACCTCAATTGTAGCCATACCTTCATGGGATCCATTTAGACCTGAATACACATTTTGTGTCTAGAAACCTGAAATTTATCTATGCCTTGATGCTCTTCCACCACTTCTGGTGGTATCATCCATGTATCAACCAACTTTTCCTACATCTCTTCATAATACATAGCAAATATGTTGGAATTTTCCTTCCTTTGTTTCTCATCTGAAGTGTGCCATAATGTTGCATACTTTTCTGCGTGACACAAAGATATTGTATTTGGGTTCTCCCTAACCCACCAAAGCTATCAATATAATAAACCATGCATAGTGGAACTCGGTTCAAATATCTCATGCATCCTTTCATTCATCCAAAAACAAATTCAATAAATATGGGGTCCAACTGAGTAGAATCCCCTTCATGCATTGTGTGGTTGTTGTTATGACTCTTGCAGGTGCTTCTTCCTTGCAACATTTCCTTATAAGTTTACAAGCCATCATCTTGGTCTCCAATATGGTTTTTGGTTCACTGTCTTTGTGAATGATTAAGCCCTTGGATCCTCTATCAGTGCTATATTTCTTCTTTATCTCCTCTGCCAGAGATTTCTCCTTTGTCTTTTCATCTAAATATTGTTCTACCTTTTCTCCATTTGTTGGAAAACCTATGATTTCTACAATTAAATCTACATTTATTGATATTGATCTATCCATCCATAAAACACCCCCATGCACCAAGTCCAATAGTTGTTTCCCTTACGAATTTACATCTTTGCCTCTCCGAAAGTGGGGAATTTCCAACATGTTCATGATACATGTAATATACAATCTTGCAATCCACTTCTTTGTCTCTAAAATAGGAACCCATGATGGACCTGTACCTTTTCCCTCCATATATACTTGTGGTGCAAACTCAGGGAACTTCTTGTCTACAATATCATGGTCCACATACTTCAGTTTATCCACACATCCTAACATGCCAGGAAGGATCTTGACTCCTTCAAGTATGCACAACAATGTCAATGTTAATTCTTTCTATTTGCACAATGATCTTTATACTGTCTCTTTTCCCTTTTTCTTTGATGTCATTGTCAATGGCCCTTCTTCTCGGTGTGTATCCTCTTCATCTTCTACATTTGAATCTTATTGTCTTGTAACATCTTCCACTAGTACTTCCTTCGACTGTTGTGTTGGCTCTGTGACAGGTTTTTGTATTACTTCAGCCTATCCTCTAGGCCCATATGACTCTCATCATTATGCTTATCCATCTTCTATGGTTCTCCTAATCCGAGTTTTTGCGCAAGGTTATGCTCTGTGTTAGGGTTTCATATTTCTCCCTGCATCTCGACCTCCCTTCTGTCACTAGATCATATTCTTCGACCATGGTAGTACTAATTGGTTCAATGATGGGAGATGGGATTGCATCAACATCTACCAGTGCTTCTGACTGAATAGGGATTTTTTCTTCAACTACTTGCTCCTGTGGAGATCTTGTGGCACTGTATGTTTTTCTTGTAGTTCGACTGGGAGCTCTGACCTTCAGTGGCTCCATTTTGTTAAATCTAGAGTGGGATCCTATGAATATTCACTGAATACATCGAAAATTCCTACTCGTACTGATTTTTCTCTCCTTATCTCTCATTTTCACCAAGTCACAATGAGTCTTCTCCTTCACATTTTCCACTTTTATAGCCATGCCATAAATTCTTTGTCGCGCTGTACTTTTTTGGCCACTTCCTTTTTCCTTTTTCTGGTTGATTTATTTCTCGATGCGAGACATTTTTTTATTCTAGTCACCTTTCCCTAGCGTGCATCGTCCTCAAGTTCTTTCCATACCAATTGTTGTCTTTTTCACGCTGAATCGTCTAACTGCATGCAAAACACTTATCCATCTACTACATTTTTTTGTATTTTTCTTCTTTTCCCCACTTTTTCTCATTCTTTTCTTCTTTTTCCACTTTTTTCTTTCTTTTTCAGTTTCTACTATATACACTATGTACAAATCTACTTTTTTTGTGCTGCAACTACTAAGGGTTATGGGTCGACTGTCCCTATATAGTTTTAGTTGACTACCATTCACCAATACTTGCATATATTTTCTTTTTAAATCCTATAGCTACACAACACCTCCATTTGTGACATAATTTATCTCATATGGCCCTAACCAATGCATCATGAATTTCCCTAGGTGCTATAAGTATTTACTGTCATAGAGGAAACCCATATCTCCTTCCTTAAAATTTTTCTTATTTGTGTGTCTATCATGCCAATATTTATCATTTTCTTTCTGTACTTCCAGATGGAAACTAGCCATAATCCTATCTTCTTCTAATTCCATAAGTTGAGCCAATATTTCTTGAGTTGCGCCTCTTTTTGTCATGTTTGTAATGGATGCAATGTGTAGAATATGTATCAAATATTCGAAAGGGACTACTGCTTCCTGAACACACACCAATATGAAAGGTGTCTTCCCTATGAGTTTCTTTCATGTAGTTCTATAAGCCCATAATATTGCTAGTATCTTCAAATATCAATCATTCCTGTTCACATTACAAATTTTAGTTAAGGAATTCTCCAAAATCTTATGAAATGATTCCATTGTTCCATTAGCTTGAGGATGCTATGGATTTCTCTTCTGATGGTGTATCTAAAATTCTTCAATGATTTCCTGGATGGTACTATTTATAAAATGAGTTCCCTAATCACTCATAAGAATCCTAGGGAATCCAAATCTTGTAATTATATGTTCAAACAAGAAGTGCACTGCAATATTTTCACTACAATATTTTATTGTTGTTTCTTCATCCCATCTAGTTAATTATTTTGTCACTGTAATAATATCCTTTCTCCTGATCCTCTAGATGGTGGATTAATTGGACCTACAAATTCTACTGTCCATTTTTCAAACACTTGAAGAGTTACTTTAGGTATTAATGGCATCTCATCCCTCCTGGATGGTTTTCCTATCGTATGATAGATATCACAAGCCTGAAAATACTATTTTTCATCCTTAGAAACTATTGGCCACCATAATCTTGCGCGTAATATCTTTTATGCGGTAGCCTTCCTTGCATAATGTCCTCCAACTATTCTTTCATGTGTTTCTGCTAAGATGATAAGAAGTTAATGTTCCATAACACATCTCTTTAAAATATTGTCTGCAAATATTTTATACAAGTTTCCTGCAATAAGTTGATAATCTGCAGCTCTAAGCACCAAATTTTTCATTTGCGCAGTGTTGTATTCCCTTGGGGAAAATCTTGTACTAAAAAAATCAATGATATGAGTAAAATATTCATCAATAATATGCATTGAAAATATTTGTGCATCAGGAAAAAAATTCCTCCAAACTTCTTGGTGCTTCCCCATTAGTTATCCTGGACAGATGTTCTAACCTTGCATTCAATCTTCCAAGTTTCACAACTACTTCAAAATCAACCTTATGAAATAAAAACAACCATCTACATATTCTTTCCCTCAACACTGGCTTGGTGACTAGGTATTTAAGAGAAGAGTGATCTATGCACATATTGAAATGTTGTCCTGGTAAATAATGTATTAACGTCTACAATGCATACACCATATCCAAACCTTCTCTTTTTGTTTTATTATAATTCTGTTATGATTCTGACAGTTTCCTACTTGCAAATTCTATTGGGTGATCTATGTCACCTTCTCCTCGATGTGTTAATACTACTCCAAGTTCTATTGAAGATACATTCACATGATCATGGAACTCTTTTGACCAATTTGAAACACCAAAATTAGCATTGTCACCATTTTCTCCTTCAATATGTCCAAACTCTATTGGCACTCATCATTCCATTGAATCTTGATATCCTTCTTTAAAAATTTCTCCATGGGCGCAGTAATATTTGCATAGCTCTTTATAAAAAAAAAATATTGTAGCCTGTATGACCAAGTGTAGCTCTCAATTGGCGCACTGACTTAGGTGGTGGTAAATTAATAATGACATCAATCTTGGAAGGATCAACCAACAAACCATGTTTACACACCACATGTCATAGAAAAATTCCAAATGGTGCATTGAATATGCATATCTTAATGTTCAAAGAGATTTGACACTGTCTACATATTTCTACCATCAATCTTAAAATTTCCACATGATCCTTTAATAAACTAAATATTGTCCAATTATCTAGATAAACCTCCAAAAACTAATGTATAAAATATTTAAATACATCTACCACTACCCTTGAAAAAATAGAAGGGGAATTATTCAATCCAAAGGGCATCATTGTTTACTGATATGACCCCCATTATGTAGAAAATTTCATCTTATGACGATCCTCTGGTGCTATTCTGATTTGGTGATACCCTAAAAATCCTTCAATAAATGAGTATACTTCTTGTCCTCCTACATTATCCAATACTTCATATGTAAATGAAGTAGGGAAGGGATCATGAAGACATACATTATTTAACTTCCTCAAGTCTACACAAATCCTTATTCCCCCTTGTTTCTTCTCCTGAACTACCATATGGCTAATCCACTAAAATCTTCAACAGTTTCTATTATCCCAGCCTCTAACATTTTATCAATATTTTCCTTCACTTTCTATTTATATAATGGATTCAATCTATATGGTCTTTGTATTATTGGTCTAACATCTGGTATCAAGGGGATTTTCATCTCTCCAATTTCTCTTGCTACCCCTTTCATTTCTGAAAACGTCATTGGAAACAAATCACTATAGTCACGCAGTAACTCTGTTATTCTTTCCACTGTCTGGTTATCCCAATAATCACCAATACTTGCAATTTTGGATTCTCTTTTATTCCAATATTTACCTTCATTATCTTCATTGGTGTAACAATTTTTTTCTAACTTTAACGTTGGACCTTCTACTTCTCTTTCCCATTCAACTTCTGTAATTTGAATATCATGCGAGTTTCCTTATGCGAGATCTTCTTCTGCTATGTGGTAGTAGTGTAACATATATCTGATTGTATGTCGATTTTCGTTCTGATAAGTTGTTACAATTTCAACTTATGTTTCTTCATAGATATTATATTTTATCAACTTTAGTGTTGCATCCATTACTGGATTCTCATATTCAAATGCAAATGTGATCACAAAATGTTTCCGCAAATCTTCCTAGTTTGCAGTTCCTCTGTGGAGTTCCAATTGGATATACCAAATCCTCAGGATGCCTTCTAATGTATGAATAAAGAGATGTGGCCACTCCTCTGGTGGTACCAATATCCATTGGTTTATACACCTATTTATATGTTCTCTAGGTTGTCCTATTCCATCATATTTCTCCATATATTTCTTCTCTTGTTCTATGCCAAATCTCATGTGCAGTAATATTTTTCATTGATACAGATTTTGAATCTTCTCTTTATGATAACCCAACCAATGCACAGGTGTTTCTTTCCAGGAAATGTCCAAAACTAGTAACCTCTGACTTTCCAAAACTTCTAACTAAAACACTGTTAAAAATTCTTCTAAATTATTCTCACCATAAAATGTTGGAGGTTCTCTTACCTTTGTGCCAACCCATATTAGTGTGAATGTCATTAGTGCACATATTATGGTGGATATATCATGTAAGTGGTGCTGCCAATTCTCCAATCTTGTGTCATAATGTGAAGCACAAGAACTAATGCTTCTCAATCTAAGAATTCCATCTGTTGTTAGGTTAACATAATCTTCCTTGCACGTGGTAGTTCTATACAACTAGTTTATCTCTTCTGTGATGAAGTTATCTGTCATAGTTTCAACATATCTTCCTCCTTATGAAGGATTTAATGGTGCAATGACTCTACATTCTCCTGATTCAAATATCATTTTCCTGATCTTCAAATTGATGATATCCTAATTATCAAATGCCCAATCTAGTCCAAACAATGTTGGATACAGTGCAGTGTTATCCACTATATCAATTACCTAAAAGTTTGTCACAGTGTGCACACCATCTAAATCCATGAGAATTCATTTCAGTCTACCAATTGGTATCACCCTATGTTGATTTTCCAACTTCAGTTGAATAGGTGAATATCCCCATGTAGGCTCCCCCATACATTCCCATGTTTTCTTAGGAAAAACATTTACTTCAGACCCCAAATATAGTATGATGTCACCCATGTTAAAGTCTCCAATATTTTCATTCAATTTTAACTCCCTATTTGTTCTTGTCTTCCTATAGATATGATTTACTTTCTTTTGTTCTAGTTTTATCTCTTCTCCATAATTGTATTTTTGTAACAAACCTTGTAACATTTGAATAGATGTTTCATGATTCAACAACTTCAACAAAGACCCAAAAAAGTTTTTTAGATTACTTACTTGTTATGAAGACTAGTCTCTATTGGTATCATCAAATAGATGAGGCATATCATATACTGGTAAATCATCCCTTGGATTCATACCTTAAGTAGAGGCAATATTCTCCTTCAAAATTTCTTGTCTCGCCTCCTTAAATGTCTCTTTCTCCTTCTGTGCATCAAAATATTGCTGTGGTGTTGTATTCTTGCTAAACCACTAGTGTTGGTTTTGATCCTGCTTTGTTGCATCTGCTCCTATCTTGGCTACACCTATAGTAACTATATTGATCTTCTTCCCATCATCTTCTATAGTTTCCACAACAATTCATTGAACATTTTGGTTGTTCTGATTCCTCGTTTCCTATATTTGTTTATCAAAAGTGTCGGACAACCTTGTGTATTATGATTTGTTGCATGACAATACATGCATGTCGTTGGTGGTAGTGGACAATCCCTTGCATAATGTCTAAGTTGTTAACAATTGTGATAGGTTACTAGGCCTCTGCCTCTTCCAAATCCTCTTCCTCCATGACCTCCTCCTATGAATCCTCCCATGTTGCCTTGATTATCTATGCACAGTGTTTTATACTATGGTACTTGATTATATTGTGGTGGTGCTACAAATTGTTGTGAATTATTATATTGTGGTGGCGTTGTAAACTGTTGCATATTATTATATTGTGGTGGCACTTCAAACTGTTGTGCATTATTATACTGCAGTTGCACTGTAAATTTCTACACAGGTGGACCTGTCATTGGTGAAAAATGAATCATATATGCAGCTGAAATCCTCTCCTTCATCATTTCCAAGGTTTGAAAATCCTTGTCCTCATGTCCTACAGACTTGCAAAAATTGCAGAATTTACTCTTAGGCATTGTTTGATACTTTTTCATCATGAGAAAATGATAGGGATCATGTCCGTGTGTTCTACATATTTCACACCATGCTCCCCTTGTAGGTAATGGATTCAAAAATCCTGCTCCCAAGTTTTGTGTAAATGTTGGACACCCATTCTTATGATGTCCTTTTGTTATTTATAAGGTACACCATACAATTTCCATTTTCTCCTTTCCTTTGCTTTGATTCAACTGAAATGTCAGATTCTTCAGGTCGTCTCTCAACTCTTCTACAGATGGATCTGTGTGTTTATACTGATTTTCTTCCAATTGCAAGGCTTCTTGGAGAGCCTCATCCTGAGTCTAGAAATTATGTTTCCTCAATGGATATTTAAGATGTGCCAATAATGAATTAATGAATAGGTACATATGTTTCATATATGTGATGGGGTATTTCAACTTACATTTCAATTGTTTGAATTAATGGTCTATTTCCCAAACCGAATCTCCTGGATTTTGTTTGATTTATATCATCTCATTCATGTATTGATCTTGTGAACTTGGTTTCTAGAATTCATTGATTAGTTCCTTCTTTACATCTGTGTCAGTTGTAGGTGCTCCTTGTGGAATTTTTACTGAGAGGCTATAAACCAGTCCAGTGTGCAGTCTTTGAATGTGATTGCAAGTTGTTCTACTTTTGTATCTTCATCTGTGACTTTTTTAGTTGCCCAAATATTCTCACAGATAAATAAATGCTTCTCTGGGTCCTCCGACCCTTCTCCATGAAACTATGGTAACTAAATAGTTGGATCCTATGCTTCCATTGTAAAATTTATTGTACTGCCTTTGCACGGTGTAGATATATGACTACTTCTAACTGAATTTGTACTTCTACTTGAACTTCCACTGGACCCTCATCCTAATAAAATCCTTTTTCTACTGATTGGTGGTTGTCTAAATGATTCTTTCACTTCAAATGTCTTCTTTTCACATGGGGTTGTGGTTTCCACACTAATTTAGATCTGGACTAGAGAGCCTTCTTTTGCATCGGACCCTTGACCTATGGTTTTTATATCGTATGTGGTGCACATGATTTCCTCAATCTGCTTGGTAGCATGGAGATCCTCTACCTCCTCTTCCTCACTATCTAATTCCCATCACTTGGATACTTCCTATTGATCTTATAATGGTAGGGTATTTCGTTGCGTGTCTTTCCCACTCTATCCATTATTTACTTTATCTAATATTCATCCATCATAATGGATTCCATTGCTTCCTTCTTCTGACCTCTATCCAAGTCCTTCTCCATATCTCAGATCATCATTAGTGCTTCCCCCAGTCCCCCCATGCACGCAAACTGATTTATTGATTGAATAAAATGTTGATCAACATGTAAAGTGATCGAATATACGTTCCTCTTGGTCCCTTTAAAAACTCCTCCTCTGCAAAAGTGTAATACTTTGCAGTATCGACTGTAAACTCAATAATAAATCTTGCTATAATGTTGTCTAGCCAGAAATTGACTACACGTGTGAATTTATTATTGACTCTCTATATCCATGAAATATTCTCATTAGCCCAATCTACTGGTCTTATCTGATTAGCTGGATTATTTTCTTTCAGTCTCAGTATCCTTTCCTGCAACAGTTCTAGAAAATAACAAAAAAATGCCTCATGAATATCCGTAAAATTATACCTTTCCAAATATTGGTGCAGTGTATACTTGGAGCTTCTATTGTCCTTCTACGTGAACGCGAGCTCTTTTGTTTCCAACCATCTATCAATCTCCTGCTTAGTTGGAGTCCATGTCCTAAGCATCCCCTTCTACTATTTCATTCTCTTCATTGTCCTTCTCATCAAATCCCATCCAATATGTTCTTCTGAGTTCCAACCAATAACAAAACCATTTGTTGGATGTTTTGGTTTGACCTGGGTTCTACTTTAGGTTTCCAACAAAACCCTACAAACCATTGGCCCTTCTGGATACTAGAAGGAAATAATGTGCACATAGTGCACAATGAAATCTCACCTGAGATAGATTTATGGGTGACTACATAACCCAAATGTTTGTAGCCTTGGAAGGAATGATGTTGTGGGGATGTTATACATTCTTTTTACTTCAACATTGATCAGATCTATCATTATCGTACAACATTATATCCATATCCACCATTTTGTAATCATATTCATTCATTGAGCTTCATTTTGCAATAAATATCTATTGCACACTTCATTTTACTACTACATATTCATTCATTCAGCATAAATAACATAAATAAAGAAACCATTCCCCACAGAGACACAAGGTTTTACCATGGTTTACTCACTTGTGATACGCCCACAAAGATCTGGAATTATTCACTTATTTATTCATCTCCATCTAGTTATTGCATTGCATGCATTACATAAGCAGTCATAAGTAAGAATAGTGCATGGTGAGGATGACAAGGTTGCACCAAGCTCCACAGCTTGTGACCTTGCCTTCTATTACTATGCATATCTCTCAAAAACCAATGCATCTTGAAGATTTGTTCCAAAACTAGATAGCTCAAGAAATAACTCGTTCTCAACTACTAGCATGACCAACTCTAACTAGATATTCTTAGATATTACAATACATATTCATACTAGAAAATTGGGTTAAAACCCGTTACAACAATGATCAAAACCCTAACCCACTAAAACTAGGTGAGTTATGTTTCTCCACTTTCTAACTTCCTACATGTAGTTGATCCACTTCCTTATTCCTTTGAATTTCATGCTTCCTCATGCTACTTTTCCCTGCTATATGGTGTGTGTTCCTATTTTGGTCCCTTTTCTAACTGTCTTCCTTGATTTTCTCATTGTTCCCCAAAATGGCCTATGCTAATAGTGGTTGTTGGCCATACATCGTTTCATATTGTGTCATTTTGGTTGTTGTATGATAGGAAGTGTTGTACCACCATTCTGACAAGGGTAACCATTGCACCCACTGATGTTTTTTATCCGATGAAAAACATCGCAAGTAGGTTTCCAAACATTTATTGATAACTTCTATTTGTCCATCCGTTTGGGGGTGGTAGGATGTGCTCATGTTCAGCTGTGTGCCATGTAATTTAAATAATTATTACCAAAATTTTCTAGTGAAATTCATGTCACGATCATACAAAATGGAAGTTGGCATTCCATGCAGTTTGAAAATATGATCAATGAAAATTTTCACTACCAGAGTGGGAATAAAAGGTTGTAGTAAGGCAGAAAAATGTGCATACTTTGAGAGGTGATATACCATGACCATGATGACTTACTTGTTTCCTGCTCTTGGAAGGCCCATGATAAATTTCATGGAGATGTCAGTCCAAATAGAAGATGGAATGGATAATGGTTGGAGAGATCCTAGGGTCTTGACAGTTTCACCTTTATGGCATTAGAAAATATCACATTATGTGACAAAGGTAAGAATGTCTTTCTTCATACCTTCCCATAAAAAAGAATGGAAAGCACGAGAATAAGTATTTTGGAATCCTGAAATACCCACGATGGAAGATGAATACAACTCATTTAATATCCTTGGCTTGAGTGTTGAAGTTCGAGATAGAACCAAGATCTCCTTATATAGAAGGATATTGTCTTTCTAGGTGTATCCATTAAGTGGGTTAGGATCCCCTTGAAGGCATAGAATTATCTAGGATATAGTTGGGTGAGTGAGTCACTCATGTCAAACATTCTCAATCCAATTAGGAACTGGTAATGATAAGGAAAATATGGATCCTTTAGCCTCGTACTTTTTGGACAACAAGTATTCCACAACATTGTATTTTCCTTTTTTATATATGATCTCATAATCACATCCCACAATTTTGATCAACCAAATATTCTCTTTTGGGGAGGATAACATCTGTTCGAGGAAATACTTTAGACTATGGTGATTTTTTTTTATATGAAAATGTCATCCCAATAGATATGGTATCCAAGTGTGCACAACATGGAGAATGGCCATCATTTCCTTTTAATGTGTACATTATCCCAAATTATGGCCACTCAAAGCCTAGCTAGTGAAAGAAAGAGACCCACCTTCTTGTGTTAGAACTGCGTCAATACCAGTGCCTAAAGAATCATATTCCACAACAAATGTTTTGTTGAAATTAGGGGTGGCTAAGATGGGGGTAGTGCACATGGCCTACTTTAAGTCTATGAAAGCCTATTATATGGTCAATGTCCAATGAAATGCATTCTTCTTAAGAAGGGTCATCAATGGGTGGGAAATTTTTCTATAATGGTGGAAAAATTTCCTGTAATATCTTGTGAGGCACAAAAAAACTGTTGGCCCTCGACCAAGTTTTGAGGAAACGTTGGTCATCTTTGTACCACCTTTTGGACTTCGACGTGAGGATCGAAGATGGAGTGCCAAGGTGGAGCTGAGATCATGGATCTCACATTTTTTGCAGACTATGTGGACCCAACAAGGGGTTCACTAGGGTTTTTGTAAAGGGTTATGGGATGTTGGCCCATGGGTTTACCCATGTTTAGGCCTTTTTGTAAGGAAATGTAAAAGTATAAATAGATAATAATGTATGGTAGAAGTAGAGAAGAGTAAGATAGCTTGCAATGTTAATTGCAAGTAGTTTTGGGTTGCTTTCTGCAACATATTGTGTATGTAAGGCTCTGTGCTAAATAGAGAAGTTGTCTTTGTGTTGTGACCTAGTTTTGGGAAGGAGGATCCGGTGCTCAGTGCACAGATCTCATGTCCTCTGTGAATCTTGGCTCTATGGCTTAGTGCACAAGAGTAGATTAGTGTAAGAGATTGAATAATAAAGAAGAGGAAGCATTTCGTGGTTGTAGCCCCACACTGAGGTGAACCACGTATATCTTGTGTTTTTTGATGTGCTTTATGTTGTGTTGTTTATATTATGAATCTGCTTAGTGATTTGCTTATTATGTATGTTGGATAGATCTAATGTTTCTTAGCGATTTACTGTGCTTTATGAATGAAGGATAGATCTAACTTAGTGTTATGTGATAAGTGGTTGAAGTACTTAATCTTTACTATTACTGTGTCGATCTATCTTAGGGTTTGTTCTATGATGCATATCATCTTCTAAGTGTTACTAAAGTACTTGCAAAGTGTTGTAATGACAATTTTGTGTCCCAACTTGGTTATAGACACCTGATTCTTGTAACCCCCCACCCCGCCTATACCTCGGGTGAGACTTTGCCTGCATCATAGGTGTTGTTGAAAGGGTCGGTAGTTAGGGTTTTGTTGGTGCAATGTTAGAGTTGAACCCTGGGTCTTCCCTTGTGCCAAAAAATGGTTCCATTGTCGAGACCTAAAACTATGATTGTTGGGAACTGAAGTAAAGAAAAGAGAAGATTCGTGCAAAGATATGTTGTTGTAGTTCATCGTACTCTACTTGACTTGAGAAGATCTATGCTAAGAAAGAAACCTGATATGAAGAAAAGAGGTAAGATATTGAAAGAGGTAAATCTTTGTGCTTTGATAAGAGTAAGATAAGAGAAGGTTTTTGTTTCAAAAGCATGAATTTAAGTATGTTTAATAGATTATGTCCTAGTCTGAAAGTTAGGGAAAAGTTGGAAGAAAGAGTTGATCTGAATAATTTTGATGGAAATAAAGAAAGATGTGTTATTCCTATGCATGGAAAGAACTTTTGGACTGATAAATGGATGCAGGAACCTAGAAAGAACTTTTGCAGATTGCATGTCCAACACTGTGATCCTAGTGTGCAGAACAAAAGAGTTTGGGGAACATACAAGAGAAAGAGAGGATTGAAACTATGTTATAACTGCATAAGACCAGAACATATTGCTAAGGAATGCCTTGGTATAGGTTCTATTTGTCTTTTTTGTACAATTGTTGGTCAGGAGGTTGAGGATTTTCCAAAGATGATTGCTAAAGTTGAAAGGATGAACATGAAACAAGAAAACTATCAAGAGACTAAGAGCATGTTATAAAATCATAAAGAGAAAGAATCAGAGAAAGTTCAGACTACATTAGAACAGTTGAAAGAAACGATAAATGATCACAAAGATGTCAGTTTACCAGAGATCTTGAAAGTAAAACAATGCATAAATGCAAAGAATATAAGACTTCAACATAGACTGTGTCTTGGATGAAGAAACACAAGTAAATATTATGACAAAAGAAACTTGGGAAAATTTGGGAAAGCTTATTGTGGTACCTTCATTGGGACAAATAGGCTTGTTTAAACGAAAGATGATAACCCTATGTGGAAGAGTTACTAATGTACATGTTATCATCCATGGAAGACTAACTGAAGAGGAATTTGAATTCATTAAGTTTGTTGAGAAAAGTGCCCCATTCCCACTTTTGTTAGGAAAGACTTGGATTGAGAGGGATCATATCAGAAGGAAAGCAGAGGAAGAATACACAGAAAACAAGAAGCAAGAACTAAGGGATTTCATAGCTATAAAAATAGATTGACTAATAGAAGAACAATAAGTTAAGTCGAAGCAACAGAGGGAAAGATAATTGGCTATCGAAGTTGAAAGAATGCAAGAAGGTTTGAAGGACCTATCCATGCAAGAAAGAAGTATATCCACCCAGGAAGTAGTAAGAGAAGGGATATTAACTTCAAAACCTGCGAGAGTACTTCGGCAGTGTGAAGTCACTACACTAGAAGAAGATAAGAATAAGAATGGAAAGAGGATTCTAGAAAGAGTTAGAGGAAATCAGATCACAAGAAAGAAGGAGAGGAATCTCAATAAGAAGAAAGCTAATTTAGAAAATCTACAGGAAGTTACAAAGAATAGATGGAAGACTTCGCAGGAGACAGGTTTGCAGGATTTGAACCTCGTCGGAATAGCAGAACCGCGTAGAATGGGACTTCTCCCTGGTGAAGCTATATGACCGTTGGAGGCATCCTGACTGTTAAAATGATTCTTCGGAATGGATAGAAAATGAATTTATGAGCTTTTGGACGTTGAGACTGCACCATAACAGACAAATTTGCATTGATGGAAGAAACCCTGCCCATTGGAGGAATCTATTATGATGCTCGGTTATTTAACCCATTGGTCGCTGCGTCGAAACCACTTTTTTCCACCCATGATTATCTGAGATAAGAGGAGAAGTGATTGTGTGTTGATCTATGCTATCATACCTCGCCATCCTTTTTTTACTCCATCTATCCATTCGCCTACCCCGACCTGCATGTTTAAAATTGAGAATGTCAGGTGAACACAGTGAATTAGAGAAGTTCGTCGAGGAGGTTCTTAAGAATTTTTGGCCGATAAAGCTATGTATGAAGGATTACAGGCATCATCGACCAGGGGAATACAAGATTCCCCATCGACTGGATGTCGTTGGATCCGTGTTAACCCCACAACTAAGCAGTGAAGTAAGCATCACAACGATATGGCTAATGCAAAGCAGATCCCATTGATATTACCAAAGCCCATTATTGGAGAACAGTGACTTCAACCTTGGATATAGAAAGAATTACGCTATGCTAGCGCCCCACAGATACTTGAAAAATACCACTGGGAAGAATCCTCACATTTTCTCTGAGCCTTGGATTAAGGAGCTGGCGCAGTCCACTATACTCAATGTGATGAAGATTCCCCGTTTTGGTCGACACCAGGAGGTTAACGCTTGCAATAAACTCCTCTTTTCGTGCTATCATGGAAAATACCTGTGGCTCGACCGATGGATTAATGTGGATCCAGTGCTCATCCACTTGATTACAGGATTGAGCATGAAGGGACCCGACCCTCAACAGTTTTACCCAGGGAAGGCCCTATACCGCTCCCTGGAACAACGCATCAAGGAGGTTCATGGAAAAGTCGAAAAGGGAAAGTGAGGCTACAAGGTAGCCTCTATCTAGGATGGAGAATTGTGCCTCGCTTTCCAACTCATAGCTAGCAACCTCATAAGAAAGAATCACCCCACACAGGTCATCGGGTTCATGGTGTACCTCGTAGGAAAGTATGTAGAGGGAATGAAAATGAATTGGGTGAGTTACCTCATCAATGAGCTCAAGAAACACTACCATGAAGCTCAGGATCAAGGATACAAGTTCCACTTTATTTTTCTCCTCATATTGATTGCATTTGTCACTTGGAAAATTTTGGAAGGATCCACCTTCCCGAATATCGAACCATCAAATTCGTTTGTCACTAGGTTCTAGACCTTGTGGTACACCAACGATATGTCGAAGAAATGGAAGTCGAACATTGTGTTCCATGCCTATTATTAGCAACTGAAGGTTTCCATTGAAGCATTTCCATGCATGACACCATGCACCCTACACCAGTACCGACCTTTTGCAAAGTTACATGAAGATCGACATTTTATATATATCACTGCGCATAGAGATGAGAGAAAGGAAGAGTTGCAATCATATTACAAGCTAAAAGACGACGAAATGGAGAAGATCATGAAGTAGTGGCTATAGGAGTTCTTTGTAGCAGTCGATGATGTAGAAATCTTGACCCTGACATCATAGGAAGCCCCTTGGTCATTCGGGTCAAGCATGTTGGACAGTCTAGTGCGAAGAAGAAGAAGAAAAAGGAGGAAGACCATAATATAGAGACTGATGAGGAGGACAACGCCTCTGAAGAAATTGGATCTGGCTCACCCATAGGAGGAGGATGAGGAGAAGACTAAGTAGATGGACAAGGAGGAGGGGATGAAGGAGAAAATCAAGGCGAAGGAGAAGCTACACTGCTTAAATATCCCCTTACTGAAACAATAACCCCATAGAAGAGGAAGGTTTCTTCGCGAAAACCTTCAGCAAGAAATAAAATGTGGACTATTAAACCCCATATGGAGGCCACACTCACAGAAGAGGATATCAGTCTAGTCTATGGAGCCATGGAGGATTATTCAAAGGATATCTTGTAGATATATGGAGCGAAGCAGGAGGAGATGTATGGAAGGGTTGAGAAGGAATTAAAGGAAATACAGCAAGCCATTCGTTTGAGCCGCGCAGTACCCACTGCACCTTCCTTGTCAAAGACTGCAAAATTGGGGGATGAGCCCACCCAATTAAGAAGACTTGCAGATGTGACAGAGGCTTGATTTCATAAATTCCAAGAAGAAAAAGAGAAGGCTATAGAATCCCTAAAGAAATAGAAAGAGGAAGTCTTAGAGAAACTACGATTTGAGCAGTACTGTGTAACCGCTTCTAGAAATGAGAAAGATGAGTTCAGGTGATGATCGAGGAGGACAAAGAGAATATACAGAGAGAAAAGGACCAGCTTCTCGCAGAGAAGAGTGCAATCAAAGAAGCGGTGAATAAGGAACTTCTCTCTGTGCCCAGCTTGGCACAGGAGGAACAAGAATCGGTTTAGATTCAAGTGGTGAAGCTCATTAAGGCCGTCCAAGAACTTCAAGAGAGGATAATAGAGTTGGATATTCAAGCAGTACTGAGCAATTTGCAGGAGGTGCATGATCAGAGGGAGGAAGCCTCTAAGAATTCATTTGAAAGGATCAGATCCCTTGCCTCAGAATGTAAAAAACTAAGCGATATAAGAATGCAGACTTATGAATGCCTCACAAAAGATCCATATATAAGGAAACTGGAAGCACAGTTACAGGAGGCGTAGCAGCAGGAACTATCAGTACAGGCACAAATGAAGCTACTCACTACAGTAGAGAGAATGAAAATATCACAAGAACAACACACGATACAACAACAGATTACTTCCATCCAGGGAAGAGTAATGGAATTCGTGTAGAATATCCAACCTATGCAGGATGAGGCCTGCAAGGTGTTTGAAGAAATTGAAGGACAAGGATCGTAAATGGACCAAGTGGTTGGGACAGTGGAACAACCCCTGGAAGGGCCTGTTATAGAGCAGATGATCCAAGAGCTTATTGAACAGGAGGCTCAGGTGAAGCAGTAATTTGAGGTAGCTAGAGTGAATCTCGAGGCCTTCGAAGCAATGTTGCCTAGACCTGAGTGACTCGGGATGAGTCACAGGTGAGTGTTGGTGGCCTATTGGCCCTCAACCAAGTTTTGAGGAAACCTTGGTTAGGTTAGGACCACCGTTTGGACTTCGACGCAAGGATCAAAGATGGAGCGCCATGGTGGAGATGAGATCCCATATCTCACTTGTTTTGTGGGCTATGTGGACCTAGCAAGGGGTTCACTAGGGTTTTTGTAATGGGTTATGGGATGTCGACCCATGGGTTTACCCATGTTTAGGCCTTTTTGTAAGGAAATGTAAAAGTATAAATAGATAAGAATGGATGGTAGAAGTAGAGAAGCGAAAGATAGCTTGCAAGGCTAAGTGTAAGTAGTTTTGGGTTGCTTTGTGCAAAAGATTGTGAATTTAAGGCTCTATTCTTAATAGAGAAGCTAGATTTGTGTTGTGACCTAGTTTTGGGAAGGACGATCTGGTGCTCAGTGCGCATATCTCATGTCCTCTACGAAGCTTGGATCTATGGCTTAGTGCACAAGAGAAGATGAATGTAAGTGATTGAAGATTAATAAATAAGACGAAGCAGTTGGTGGACGTAGCCCCACACTGGGGTGAACCACGTATATCTTGTGTCTTTTGATGTGCTTTATGTTGTGTTGTTTATATTTTGAATCTACTTAGTTCTTTTCTTATTATGTATGTTGGATAGATCTAATGTTTCTTAGTGATTTATTTTTCTTTATGAATGAATGCTAGATCTAACTCAGTGCTATGTGCTAAGTGGTTGAAGTACTTAATCTTTACTGTTATTGTGTCAATCTATCTTAGGGTTTGTTCTGTGATGCATATCATCTTCTAAATGTTATTAAAGTACTTGTGAAGTGTTGTAATCACAGAACTTTGTCCCTTATTGGTTACAGACACCTGAGTCCTGTAACCCCCCATACCTCTACCTCGGGTGAGACGTCACTTGCTTCGCAGGTGTTGCCGAAAGGGCTGGTAGTTAGGGTTTTGTTGGTGCACTATTAGATTTTAACCTTGGGTCTACCCTTGTGCCAACAAAACCCTGAAGGCATTTCAAAGCCATGGGTCTCGGCCAATCCTACATAGCTTGAATCCTTTTGGGGTCCACTCTTACCTCGTCATGACCCACAATGTGTCCCAAGTATTCGACCTCGCTCGCCCCAAAAGAACACTTGGAATTTTTGACAAACAATTGATTTTCCTTTAACAATTAGAGTACTTTTTCCACATGGGGTGGATGGGCATCCCAAGTGAGGGTGTAAATGAGGATGTCATCGAAGAAGACTAGAACAAACTTCTGAGGATAGGGCTTCAAGAGTTTATTGTGATACTTTGGAAGGTAGATGGAGCATTGAAAAGTTGTAAAGGCATTACCAATAATTCATAATGGCCTTCATGATTTCATAAAGAAATATTGGGGATATCTTCTCCATTCATCCTAATATGGTGATAGCTTTCAGAGTGAAGATACAATTTGGTGAAGACACAAGTGCCCTAGATTTCATCTAATAGGTCATCAATGACGGGAATGGGAAACTTATCTTTAATGGTCAATTTATTGAGGGCACAAAAATATGGACACATGCACCAAGAACCTTATTTTTTTAAGACTATCACAATTGGGGATGAATATGTGCTAGTACCTGGGAGAATGACATCTGCCTCCAATGCTCCTACACTATTTTCCTGATTTAATTTTTTTGAGAAAATGAATACCTATAGGGGTGTACAATGGGGGGATGACTTCATGGAAGAAGAGAGATATTATGATCATGTTCACTTCTAGAGGGAGGTAAGCCTTTCGGTGTCTAAAAAACCATATGGTTCTTTTCCAAGGAGAGTTGCATATCAGGATGGTCTATTGGGGATGATTGATCACTTACCTGGATAACATTAAGTTGAGAAATCACACCATGGTGGCCTTTCTTTAGAATTTTCTCCATCCAGTGATAACTGATCATTTTTGGGGAGCCATATTGTAGGCCTTAGAGGGTATAAGTGTGAGAAGCTTGAGTAAGCTCATATATAACTCCTGATAATCCATGGTAATAGGTCCCACAGTGTGAATCCATTCAACACCCATGAAAATATCATAACCTCCCATGGAAATGGAAAACATGAGAGTTTTCAGGTGATAATCACCCATTTGGAATTTGACATTCTCACAATGGCCCCCACATTTCATTGTACCACCATTACATATAAGAATTTGAAAATTAGAAACTGGTATGACAAAGCAATTGACCTCCTCAATGACCCTACGGTGAATACAATCATGGGTGATAGCACTATCAATTAACACCATGACCAACCTATGTTTGATGTATCCCTTGATATTTAATGTCTGTGGGGCAGAAATACCTGCAAGGGAATTGAGATATATGACAGGTTCCTTCGGTGCCACTGATGTTGTAACTAGATACAGGATGTGGACAATTGGTTGTGTGTCCTCTAGTTTAGGAGCCTCATATGATGGCATGTATTCATAGAAGGTGGAAGTCGACGCATCAATATGGAAGAACTCGTGTTCTAAACATTTATGGCTCAATGAATAATTTTCATCACATTAGTAAAAAATTCCTTTCTTCTAGTGTTCTGCCACTTCTGTGGGAGATACCTTTAGGACCTTCAAAGTTTTTTTCGGAGCTAGGGTATCCCCTAGGCAAGGATGGTTGGTAACTGAAAAACCTAGTTTTGTGGCTTGAATAATGGTCTCTGATTCCAGTACTAATTGATAAATATTCAACCATGTAATAGGATTATGCATGCTCACATGAGCTCGAATGGCATCCTTTAATACACTAAGAAGACATTCAATATAAAAAAGCATTCGATAATTCCTCATTTCTGATATCCAACTGTTTGAATGTCATGATGAAGTCTACTATTGGCTTATTTTCGTGTATCTAAGTGAGTCATCCCAAAAAATGGGATTCCCTATCGAAACAGGAAAAAATTGCTTTGGTGAACATGTTCCAAGTGGGTAGTCCTGGATAAAATTTCTTATGTCACTGCCACCACTTCCAGCATTCTAGATCCAAGTACATAACCCTGACATGGAGTTTGGTCTCATCATCCCAAATATCATGGAGGGAGAAGTATTATTCCATTTGAGAGACCCACCCTACTGGGTTTGATCAATCAAATTTATGCATTTCAACTTTGGGCACCTTATTCCAACAGTTTGGAGAACCCAAAGGAGAGTGGGATGAATTAGTATTCTCATTATGGGAAGAATGAGGTTCCTCAGAATAGGAATTAGTGTGTGTACCCTTGATGAGTTTCACCATTTCCTAAAACTCTTTGCTAAAGTAGGCCTAGAATTCAGTTCTAAGGGAGGAAATATAGTGGGTGAGGGATTCTTGGATCTGGTGGTTTAGGTCATGGAGGCGTTGGTCCAGGTTGGTCACCCTAGACTCCAAGTCTTCCAAGTTCTTAGAATGGGCAGTTGGGGCCATTATGGAGGATTAAGTTGAAAATGAGGTTTTTGAGAAGGGGATCTGATCCATGAGAAGTGATAGGTACCACGAAGATCAAAATTAAAAGAGTAATCCAATGGGATAGGTCAAAATAAGGGTGTCAGGAAAGGGTCGAGTCCACAGGAAAAAGGATTAAAAATGAAGGGTACCACTAAAATTAGGATGGAGAGAGGAATCCAATGGGATAGGTCTCAAATAATAGTGTAGGAAGGACTATTGGGCTCATGTTTTGATTGTTTTGTGGTGATGATTGAATCCTTTTTGCACCGGTATTATATGTGTTAGATCCAATTTTGAAGATGTTTTCAAAGTATTGTGTATCAATTCATCATGGATTTATAATAGGTATGTGTAATTGATGTTTTACAATGGTTTTGAGTTACATTAAGTTCAATTTGATGATTATGAGGATCTAATGTGTGATCTGTGCATCACAGATAGAATTCACAATCCAATTTTCCATCTGGTATCTTGTTTGGCATTTCATCCAACACCCAATCTGATACTTCATCTGGCACACGATCTAGCACTTGGAGTGTAGGCGAGTTGGTGGTTGGTATATTGTTAGCTTGTGTTGGGATAATCGGTGACCTGAGCTTTGTGCCCCCTTGTGGCCTCTAGCTATTGAGCTCTTGACATATCATATTAAGAAGTTATGCTAGTTGATGAGTGGCTCGTTTAGTTTCTAGAAGCCAAAGGTTGTTAGAGTGCATTTAACGACATTTACCATTTTTAGAGGAGGTCCACCCTTCCAGTGGTCGACCTCTTGAACTGTAATCATTATAAATACCACCAGTAGTGGCTAGATGAAAGAAATGTTTTTTAAGAAGATTTTCGTTGTATAATTGAGACATCTCTACAAACTTGTGTTTAGACTGCGTTTTTTAAGTTAATGACAGAACCGTGTTGATTTGAACTTGCGATTTTCTATTGAGGAGTAGCCACGACCTATTGGGGGGCCCACCAGTGGTCTGGGTAAATACTTAGATAGATAGATCATTTATTTTAGTTGTGTAGTTACAATTTACTTCATTTCTCTGTTATATGTATTTTGTCATTTTAAATGTTGTGTTTGTTGTTTATAATTTAACTATTTAATTTTTCTTTTGTAGGTTGCTTATAGAAGATAACTATTTGTTATGATGTGTCTTTTATTTCTTAGTGACTGGCTTGCAAGCTACTAACTTAGTTGGTGTGTTAAAAGTTAATTTCTACAAGTTGAAACAGAGTAATATTTAGAATAGAGTATTAGTTTAATACAAAGTTTCTTTTGCAAGTTTCGATGGATTAATAATTGCAAGTTTTATTAGTTGATTTAATTCTTAGTTTTAGTTATGCTTTCATGAATCTATTTTGTTTATCAATATTGTTTGTGTGCTAGGATAGAAGTAAAATTTGGATTATGTTTTTATAAGCATGTTAGTTTGAAATTTGAGTTTTTAAAGATAGGATTAAGCCCAGTTTAATTATGAAATTCCAATTTTAGATATTGTTTTGGATTATGTTTCTATAAGCATTCTAGTTTGAAATCTGAGTTTTTAATAATAGGATTAGCTTAGTTTAATTTATGAAATCTCAGTTTTAGATATGAATAGAAATTTTAATTAGAAATTTGAATTTGAATTAAGCTTTTAGTTATGAGTTTATAATATTGTGAGTTTACTTGAGTTAGCATAAGAGTACATTTGAATTAAGTATAAGAGTGTTTTCTTATCATCAATAATTGATGCATGAAATTGAGAGATCACATGGATTTTCATGATATTTAATGTTTCTTCTATGATGACTAAGCTCTTGTTAGATTGCTTGATTCATACTTTTCATTTCTCTATAGAATTCAACATCGAATTAATTCCTCTTGAATTATCATTAATCGTCAGATGTCGTTGTGATGTTATTAGGCACCGAAGACATAATCATCATCTTTGAGTTTCCTGTTATTGCAAATTAAGAATAGTTTGGATTAATTTATGAATATAGTCACGATGCTTTTGATTAAGTAGGTTAATATTTTCCCTTTGCAGATTAGAAATGATTATGAGTTTTGTTTTAAGAATAGAGTTTACTTGCTGAATAGTTTTGATGAGTTTACTTGCTGAATAGTTTTGATGAGTTTAATTTCTGAATAGTTTTGATGAGTTTACCTGTTGAATAAGTTTTAATAGGTTAGTTGTTTGAATGCTTATTTTCTTAAAGAGAAAAGATCAAATTAATTTACTTGTTGTTGATCATTAGATTGAATAGGTTAACTTGTTCAAAGTAGGGTTTAGATTTTCTTTTTTAAGAATAATCCATCGATCCATTGTTTAAATTTGTTTAGGGTAGATAGTTCAAGTTCATTAATAGGGTTTGCTAATTAATAGTATTTGATTAAGTAGATCAATCCTTAGATAGACCATCCCCTTAGATAGACAACACTTTCTCAACATTTTAGGCCTTGGCACATATAGTGCTACAACTCTAAAATTACTTACCTTAGGTTGAAAATTTAATTGAGGGATTTAGTGCATATATAACACCCATCATTTTTGTCGTCGCTGCCAGGGAGTTGTCTTAGGGTAGGAAATAGTTAGGAAATAGATCATTTCTGAACCTTAGCATTATTTTGGTGGTGGGGGGAATTTAAGACGAGAGGTAAGAGCCTGCACATCTGTTATATCAGGTTCCCCCAAGCCCAATGGTAGTTTTTCTTTTTTGTTTTCTTTCATGAACAAACATAGGGACCCAAAGGGAAGATACATTAAAACCAAACCAAATTTTTCGACCAAGGTTCCTTTTGACCTTTTTGGGGGAAGGAACACTCCACTCATAAACTTTGTAGACTGATACTAGAAAGTAGAGGTTAGCTCAACCCAAAGAGCTAAAGAAGTATCTAAAGAGACTAAAACATGGAGCACTATAGAATAGAAAATTGAAGCATCAATAATAGTGGGAAAGGAGACAAGACCACTTGAGCCTTCCGTAGAACCAACCAACACAACCTTTGTTTTTTCACCACGATCTGGAGATCCTAATTTTGTAGACATCATTGACCCTGAACAAGTGAATACTTTGTTTGGTAGTTCAGCCAATATAATTGTTTATCAAGTTGAAATAGAAACCTTGGCACCAATAATCTCAACCGAATCGAGTAGAGTCTCGGACATCCAAGAAATAGAAATACCTTCCCATCAAAGGGATGCCTTTATTAGAAAATAACCTTGGGATACCTTGTTATCTTCAAGGATAAAACCATCTAGGTACTATCTTTTTGGAAACCAAACCAGTATGGATGATTAGGAGGATCACAACCATGTAATACACAAGGAGGGAGAAGAAGCTGGAAACCAAACCGAAACCACCTTCAGATTTCCAATTTTGGACACCACACAGAATGTCAATATGAAAAAAATTCCACTCTCGTCACTACCCACCTTTTACAGTAAAATCAATGAATACTCGAATACCTTCCTATTTAAGTTTGACATCCTGTGTAGTTGCTACAATTACTTACAAGATGCCCAGAAACTAAAAAAATTTCCTTCCACCCTCAAGGACTCTACACTAAGATGGTTCATGGGGTTGGGAGAGTCCAGTATTACGTCTTGGGAAGCCATGAAAGATACATTTCTTAATAAATACCAAGACTATTGCAAGTCCAAGGATTCTCGTAATGATATTTTCAAAATCTAATAGTTAGAAGACAAGAATCTCTAGGATTATATGGAACGGTTTGCTTATATCTCCTAGAAATTGAAGTACCATGACCTTCCAGATGATGCAGTCATAGCTCTTTTCCTTAAGGGGATTTCAGAGGAATAACTAGAGATACTTAACATGATGGAATTAGGTGACATCTCCCATAAACCATTTTCCAAAATCTGTGAAATGTGTAAGAATTACTTGAAGAGTAGAGCTAAAACAGGGAAGAATGTTCAGGATTCTTATAGTAGAAACTTAAAACCAGTTAGTTCAAGTGGTATCACAAGGGTAGAGATAGGGAACCTCTTAGAAAACTTCAAAATGGATATCTTAAGAAAAATAGGTTCTGAGTTGGACACCCTAAAGATTAAAAATAAACATGAGGAGGAAAATGTAGCAATGAGAATATTTTTTCCAAGATGGAGGAGGAAGCATTCCTCAAGGGAATGACCATTAGATAACATTTCATTTTGTGGCTTCTGTACAGAGGACCACTCAACTGAAAAATGTCCATCATTGCCCAACTTGTTAGCCATATATAGAAGTGGAGATCCCAGGGAGCCCTCTTATGCACCTAGGGGGCCATGGAAGCCTAGGAATCAGCCTACATACCCAGATCTCCAGCCTCAAGTTCCACCCTATTATCAAAAACCACAACAGTGGAACTCACTGAGTTGGAAAAACTAGTCTACACAGTATCACCATCCTTGGCTTCAAGAATGGAGAGGAGGGAATAACCAAGGAAACCCTCAAGTTCCACCTGTCCCTATGCCCAATCATCCTTACCGTCAGTTTTCACTGAACATCCCGCAGCTTTTGCCAAGTTTTGTTCCACCACCTTTACCTCCTATTCCACAACAACCACAACAATACTAGAATTCAAGCTCCCCAAGAATGACATTATTACCGACACAACCAGTTACCAATCCCAATAACAAACCCACTCAACCTCTTCACAATGTTGAGATGCAAGCCTTCCCGACATATGTTATTTCTCTTGTTCCATTGCATGAGATTCAATTAAGGTCGGGAAATGTTATGGACAGGTAGAGGCCTTCAGTAGTCATCCCAGAAGAAGAAGAAGAGGAAACCCCCAAAAAACTCATAAATGACACTAGGTGGGAAGATGTTATCATTCCTAAGGACCAAGAACCTAAGCTTCCCCAAAATGAACCCTCACAAATTACGAAGGCTCCTCCTTATCCAGAAAGATTAGTGATTGAGAAACCTACCACCCGACAAGAATTTGACATATTGAATGAATTGAAGAATATATGTGTCAAAATTCCCTTGCTATAATACAATAAGGATATTCCAATCTATAGTAAGGTGGTAAAAGAATTGTGTATTAAGAAGCCAGGAAGGAAGCAGAAAGATCCACCAACAATACATTTGATAGGAGAACTCTCTGATTATATATCAGAGTAGCCTAGGGTCGCAAAATATGGGAACCCAGGGAAACCTGTAGTGACCATAACCATTAATGAGGTTTCCATCGGAAACACTCTCATAGACCTGGGGGCAGCCATCAATTTTATGACTATTACTACCTTGGAGGAATTATAGTTAAAACCTCTTCTTAGACCTACCCCAACTATTTTGGAATTAGCAGATAAGACAAAGTTTATACCTAAAGGAATATTGGATGATATCATAGTTACTTTAGCCTCATGGGAGTACCCAATAGACTTTCTTGTCATCCATTCAAAGAATCCTACAAAAGGGCACCTCGTTATTTTGGGAAGACCTTGGTTGTCCACAACCAATGCATTCATTGGCAATAGAGAGGGATAAATGACCATATCAAATGGACTCTCTATTCATAAGCTCACCATATATCCACCACCCCAACCTATCATGCAGAATCTATGGTGGCTTGTATGTCCATACGAAAATGAGAATAGGGAAGAGCATGTGTTTCCAAGAGATCATTCCTGGGAACTTCAAGAGCACACAACGAAAAATGTGATAAACCAGTTTATTTCTACTATCGAGTGTGTTGATTTTCCACAATATTTTCCCCAATTTGAGTACATGTTTGGGGTAGAATTTCAAGAATAGTTGGACCCATCAATTTTGTCTTAGACATATTTTTTATTCGAGATAGATGAGTCTGTCACATCTATACCATGCCCTACAAGATTAGCCCAGGGAAATTTCTACATATAAATTCAGGGATAGATACAGACCAACAAAAGCATTTAGTAAGTGTCCTTAAAGAACAATCAGGGGAATTCTCCTAGGAATACATTGACATGAAGGGTATACACCCTAACACATGCATGCATCACATATATACCCAGGGGGAAGTAACACCCATTAGGAAGCCCCAAACAAGGATGAACTTGACACTCAAGGATATAGTAAAAGAGGAGATACAAAAGTTATTAAATGTCATATTTATTTATCCCATCTCTGACAGTAAATGGGTATCCCCGCTTGTAGTGGTTCCAAAGAAAGTAATCGGGAAATGGAGAATTTGTGTTGATTTCCGGGAACTTAACAAGGCCACTCTAAACGATTATTTTCCTCTTCCTTTCATTGACCAAGTCTTAGATACCCTGTCAGGAAATAAATATTTATCCTTTTTAGATGGATATAGTGGGTACAATCAAATTCTCATAGCACCCGAGGATCAGCATAAGACTACCTTCACTTGTCCTTGGGACACCTATGCCTATAAGGTCTTACTATTTGGATTGTGTAATGCTCCTTCCACATTTCAACAAGCAGTACTAGGGATATTCACGTTGATGGTAGTTTCCTAGACGAGCACCTTTTTTCCATCTCTGTAAATACCCCATGGTTTGAAGATATGACAAAATATTTGGCTACTAGGAAGTTTCCATCTCATTTGTCACCCGATGAAAAGCGTAGAATTATTATGCAAAGTTCCAACTACCCCTGGGTTGCGATGACATTTTTCATACTAGTCCAGACTTGATTATTCGTAGATGTGTCGAAGAAGATGAGATACTAGAAATCCTACGAAGTTGTCATGATGGACCATATGGTGGCCATTTTTCTAACAAACGTATTACATATAAGGTGTTACATTCAGGTTACTATTGGCCTAGCATCTTTAAGGATGCTTCCAAGTATGTGAGGAGTTACGATAGCTTTCAAAGGTTAGGAAGACCCACGTCAGCTGACGAAATTCCATTGTGTGCCCAATTTCTGATAAAACCTTTTGAGAAATGGGTCCTTGACTTTGCAGGACCAATTTCACCCATGTCTCGTAAGAAAAATTATATTTTGGTTTGTATATATTATTTCACCAAGTGGGTAGAAGAAAAACTCCTATTCATGGCTACCGAAAAATCTATTGTCGAATTCATTTATGAAGACATCTTCACCCGCTTAGGTGTTCCTTGTGAAATTTTTACATACCAAGGCACTCAATTCACTTCCAAGCTGATGAGAGAACTAATGGAGAAATATGGGATTAAACACTGCAATTCTTCTCCATATCACCCATAATCTAATGGTCAGGTAGAGTGCACAAACAAAGTTCTGAAAGCTATCTTAACCAAGACTGTTCAATTGCATCATCGAGATTGGGATGATAGGATTCCAGAGGCTTTGTGGGAATATCAAACCACCTGGAGAAACACCACTAGGAATACCCCTTATGATATAGTGTACGGGAAACAAGTGCTTCTACCAATAGAATTCCAAGTAAGGACCTTCTGTTTTGCCGTAGAATTGGGATTAAACTTAGATGAGGCTCATAAACAACGATCCCTGCAATTAAATGAGTTGTATGAGATCGGGCAAGATGCTATCCAATGAAAAATATTAGTCCAAAACCATAGGAGTAAGTGGCATGACAATTTGATTAAGAAGAAACACTTCCAACCTGGTGATTGGGCTTTGTTGTTCGACTCCTGATTTAAAACTTTCAATGGAAAACTTACCACTTGGTGGTTGGTTCCTTATGAGGTAGTCTCTGTGTATGACAATGTGGCTGTGAAAATAAAAACAATTGATGATGGACAACTCTCCTTCATAGTAAATGGACACCGACTCAAACTTTATCACAGACCCATTTCCAAAGAAGATTTTCTACAGGTCATGTCAACTGAAAATGCATTGGCCTTAGTCGATGGGGAATTTCCCCCTTGTTCTTGAATGTTTTTCTGAATTTCAACTGTACATGTGTAAATAATTTTGAAGTATGTTGATAGAAAATTCTAGAGATTTATGTAGGTATTTATTTCACCAGGAGTAGACAATTTCAAGGATATATAAAGGGAAGTATTTTCCTTCAAAATATTGCTATATTTAAACCTTTGTTTTTGCTAAGCATCAATTGAATAATGACTTGCAGTAATTAGCCACATTTTTGCAAAGATTTCCATCTTCTTTTTCTCAAGGAAACTTTAATGGAAATTTCTCTTAAACCTTCACCACTAGAGGATATAAGGAAGTGGCACCTTAACCATCAAACTTAGAGGTCACTCGTACAGTTTCCCCAAGAACCCTGAGTAAGTCAGTAAAGTATTTTTATTAAAGAGTAACAAGGAGGTATGATTAGCAGTTGGCCATGGAAGCATCACAATAACTTAAAAAACAAAAAGTGAGTTGATCCTAAAGATACCTTTCTGTTCTTTCCCAATGGAACCATCCACTACACACTAAAAATGCTTGATTATACCATATCTTTAGATAGGCCACATCCGCTTAAGTACCCATTACATCAGGACAATCTCTAAGGAATACATAAAGGAGAGTCATCCTCTAACATAAATACCATCCCAATATAAAAAAGAGAAGAAAAAAGAAAAAAAAATTCAAAGTTCCCCCATCTTCTTGCATAGAGAAAACTTTATATTAAAATCTTAAAAGATGGAGGGCTAGTCTTTGAGGTTGTAAGAGGCTGACCCGCTAGGATACTGAACAATTCTGCTGGAAGTGGGTACCGGCCTATGGTATGACTAAGTAAACCCATTGGAGTACTAAACAGGTTTGCTGGAAGTGGGGAATTCTACCTAGTGAGGATGATAATCTGACAAAAAAAAAATAAGAAATTTATAAATCTTAAACCTGTCCTGATGTATGGAATCACTTGTAGACAAAACTAACAAGAAGTATGTATGGTTAAGCTAAGGTTAATGAACTCCATAAATCTTCCATTGGGAACTAACTTTGATACTATCTTAAAACTCTCTTGCCTACCTCTTCTTAACTATATGTAGGATGTTCTATCCTATAGGTGGGGCCATATTCTAGCCATCTCATCAGACCGATATGTGAAATTTATCTCTACACTTAACAAGTTGTAAATCTTCGGCTATTGGGAGAATTGATTGGTTTCCTATATTTTTTATTGTGAGGTGTCACAATACTTAGGAGTGGGGGAGGGGTTTCATGAGCTGACAAACACCAATAATGCCTATATATAATTCATGAGAAGAAGAAGTAGAATCTTTGTAAAAAAAATTGTATATTTTTTTAATGACATGGGCTATTATATCAGCAGTTATTTTTTTATTGAAATGTTAAATTCACTATGTGTTATAAACATGCTGTACATTTTTTCAACGGACCACTTAATTGGTTTTTCTTTACATATTGTTCATTACAAATTTGTGATTACATTTCTTATAATGTGAAAGATAGAGGAAATGATTGTTATAATGTGCGCACATGATGACAAAGCAAGTAACAATGGAACACTCTTATCATGACTTTGCTCCTGTTCACTATGGCTGTCAGAAGTGTCTACGCTGAGTGATATGGATAAAACATCCATTACATGATGAACAAATTCCAATTTTCATAGGAGTGCCATATGGAGTGCCATTTGGAAGACCATATGGGGTTCCATGTGGACGATGTGCCATATGAAGGATCGGATGAGGTGTGCACACACAGGAAGTCACCATGATTGTAGGTAACCAGGAATCGTTTGAATTAATCTGACAGTTCAGTTGTATTATGAGATGGATTTAATGGCATTTGATAGTAAACGATGCAATCTCTAAATACATTTTTATGATCAAATTTCCAAGTCGAAGACTTGGACATTGATCTAACTCTCTCATCATTACAATTTCCTCCAAAGGACACCCTTCAAATTCAAAATCAACGCAGTCATAGTCACACATGGAAACTCATGTGTGATAAATTCATCAATGAATTCAACCATTTCCACCTTGAGTGTATTAAAAATTGGAGGGTTAGTTCCAATTTTTATTTGACTCATGCATGATCATTGTGTTGTGCACATTCTCTACCCAATTGTGCATGTCCTCTGCCCAAATTCACTTCTCTGTCCAATTCGAATCCTCTTCGCATCCTCCACACTGTAACCATGCCCAAACGATACGAGCCTTCCTCCTATGCTTACCTCTTGTCCATCCCCGAATTCGCAAAGTGTAGGGAGGTCTTCCTTCACGTAGGGTGGGTACCATTCTTGGCATGTCTTTAGGGCCATGATGATGGTGTTTCTTTTCAATTATCCCTCGTATTTGGTGGGAGGATGGAGTGCGTGGGGTCTCTATCCTTATTGGTCTCTGAGGAGTCAATTTCCTCAGCCACAAAGCTTCTAAGGGTTGGATACTGTTGGTTCAAGCACCACCAATTGCCTCAGTCAAGACACAACAGAGTCTTTAATCCTAAGTTTCAGAATATTTTTGGAGCTAAGGGTTAATCCAAAGAGTGGATTAAATCTGAGCTAATTAACCCCCTGATTTTCATCACCAGAATTATCACTTGTGAAGGTATATACTCTATTTTTAAAGCTTGCCATTTTCATCTATTATCTCATTTCCAATTCAACAAGACATTGAATTTTCCTTTTTACTTCTTGAAAATCCTTGAGAATATGTCCTCCCAAGCATGAAATAATGTGGCCAATCCTCATAACAGTCTATTCCACCATGGCCTCATCAAATTTCTTGTCATAACTGAGTTGAAAAAATAGAGGAAGACATGGGATGAATTCATCTATCAATTTTCAAACCCCCATCTCACAATCAAGACCAGCAAGAAAACACTTTATCTAGGGACTGTTACTCCATCCAAACCCCATTCTCTGAAGACTACAAACCCTCCTACTCAATCTATCCCTCTACTAGAACAAAAGACCAAGAAACTTGTTGATACCCCTACAGCCTCATCGGGAAAGAAGACTAAAAAGCCTATTGATAATTCTCCAATTCCATCAACATCTATTGATCCTGCACCCAATAATTTAAAAGAGGCGATTCAACAATATTTCCCTGTAGTCCATACAAATAGAAGGGGAGACAATCGATTCAAAGGAGGATATTTTCAAAAAAGTACCTGGAATGAAAGTGGGAAGCCTAATGTAAAACCCCCTAGCACTTCAGATCCTATACAAGTATCTTTTGATCTCAAAATCGCCCATAAAAGACTTAGGGAAGTTTCTACAAAATAGTTGGAGCCTGATAGGGAAGTAAAATCTAAACCCATTCCCTCTCATAAACCTTCTATTACTCCTACCTCACAGATGCCTACACTAGATCCCAAAGCTCATAGACTCTTTACATCCATAAAGTGATCCAAGCCCTCCTCTGAGATATCTGATCATACTCTAGTCATTGAAAAATTACAACAAGAAAATGTCCATTTGTTGCAATAGTTGGAGGAGAAAAAGACAATGGATAGGCATCTCCACCATGATAATGTAGTATTAAAAGAAAAAGTGAATTCCCTCCAATGATTGGTTGATCAAATGACCAATGACAATCTTAGCCTCCGTGCACAATTGAAACATCGCAAGAAGGCCAAGACAAATTATTTAGGGCAAGAAGCTTCTAAAGCTAATCCATCCCCTTCCCAGCAAGTCTAGTCATATTGGGTAATTCATTTTTGTTTGCAGTGGGACCTGCAAATCCTTAGGCAGGGGGACAATGTTGGGCTTGTGTTTTGATTGTTTTTTGGTGATGATTGAATCCTTTTTGCATCGGTATTATATGTGCTAGTAACCATTTTGAAGATGTTTTTGAAGTATTTTGTATCAATTCATCATGGATTTATAACAGGTATGCACAATTGATGTTTTGCAATGGTTTTGAATTATATTCAGTTCGATTTGATGATTATGAGGATCTAATGTGTGGTCTATGTGTCACGGGGTGAATTTGCAATCCAATTTTCCATCTAATAGCTCGTTTGGCACTTCATCCAACACCTGATCCAGTACTTAATCCGACACTTCATCTGGCATGCAATCCAACACTTGGAGCGTAGGGGAGTTGGCAGTTGGTGTATTGGTGTCTTGCGCTAGGAGAATCGACGACCTCAGTTTTGTGCCCCCTCGTGGCCTCCATCTATTGAGCACTTGACATCTCACATTAAGCAGCTATGCTAGTCAATGACTGGCTCATTCAGTTTCTAGAAGGAAAAGGTCGTTAGAGCGCATTTAATGGGATTTACCATTTTTAGAGGAGGTGTTAAGCCCTAATATTGGCCCATTACCCCTTAATTGGGGCATATTAGATTAGTAATGTTATTTTATTTATGTCGGCTTTAGGCCATTAGTTGTAATTATACCTCCTAGTCTCCTATATATACCAAGGAGACATTTTCATT
>ML776998.1:271925-300653 GCA_009831015.1 Picea engelmannii
CAAGCCAAGAAGGATAATAAATTATCACCAAAGTACTATGGCCCTTATAAGGTGCTGCAAAAGATTGGTACTATGGCATACAAATTGGAGTTGCCTGCATCTTCACGAGTACACCCAGTTTTCCATGTTTCATGCTTAAAGAAAGTTATAGGTGACAAGATCCCAGTTCAAAATATATTTCCAGAACTTGACGAGGAAGGAAAAATGATATCGGAGCCTGAAGCCATCACTGACACAAGAATTCGCCAAATGAGGAATAGATCCATTTCAGAGTATCTCATTAAATGGAGGAAACTACCAGCTAAAGATTCCACTTGGGAAGATGAGTCTTTTATACAGAAGCATCCAGAGTTACTCAAGCATTGCAGACAACACTTGTCTCAAGGGGAGGGGCATGTTAAGCCCTAATATTGGCCCATTACCCCTTAATTGGGGCATATTATATTAGTAATGTTATTTTATTTATGTCGTCTTTAGGCCATTAGTTGTAATTATACCTCCTAGTCTCCTATATATACCAAGGAGACATTTTCATTTTGAATAATCTTGTACTTGAATATTTAAATGGGGTAAAAGGAGGTTGCCCCCTCGAAGAGGCTTATTATCTGAAATTATCTCTTTTTCAAGGCGTTGAGTACTTTTCCTAGGGTTTTTCTATGTTATATTGAGGTTTGGTTCTTAACAGGAGGTCTAACCTTCTAGTGGTCGACCTCTCGAACTATAATCATTATAAATGCCAATAGTAGTGGCCAGACCAAGGACAAGATTTTTAAGAATATTTTCGTTGTATAATTGAGACATCTCTACAAACTTGTGTTTAAACTGATTTTCTTAAGTTAATGACAGAACCGGGTTGATTTAAACTTGCGATTTTCTGTTGAGGAGTAGCCAAGACCTGCTGGGGAGCCCACCAGTGGTATGGGTGAATACTTAGATAGTTATATCATGTATTTCAGTTGTGTAGTTACAATTTACTTCATTTCTCTGTTATATGTATTTTGTCATTTTAAATGTTGTATTTGTTGTTTACAATTTAATTGTTTAATTTCTCTTTTGCAGGTTGCTTATAAAAGATAACTATTTGTTATGCTATCTCTTTTATTTCTTAGTGACTGGATTGCAAGCGACTAACTTAGTTGGTGTGTTAAAAGTTAATTTCTACAGGTTGAAACAAAGTAGTATTTAGAACAGAGTATTAGTTTAATACAGAGTTTCTTTTGCAAGTTTCGATGGATTAATAATTGCCTGTCTTATTAGTTGATTTAATTCTTATTTTTAGTTACACTTTCATGAATCTATTTTTCTTATCAATATTGTTTTAGTGTGCTAGGATAGAAGTAGAATTTGGATTATGTTTTTACAAGCATGTTAGCTTGAAATTTGAGTTTTTAAAGATAGGATTAAGCCCTGTTTAATTATGAAATTCTGATTTTAGATATTGTTTTGGATTATGTTTCTATAAGAATTCTAGTTTGAAATCCGAGTTTTTAATAATAGGATTAGCTTAGTTTAATTTATGAAATCTCAGTTTTAGATATGAATATCTATTTTAATTAGAAATTTGAATTTGAATTAAGCTTTTAGTTATGAGTTTATAATCTTGTGAATTTACTTGAGTTTACTTGAGTTAGCATAAGAGTGCATTTGAGTTAAATATAAGAGTGGTTTCTTATCATTGATGATTGATGCATGAAATTGAGAGATCACATGTATTTTCAGGATATTTAATGTTTCTTCGATTATGGCTAAGCTCTCGTTAGATTGCTTCATTCATACTTTTCATTTCTCTATAGAAGTCAACATTGAATTAAATCCTCTTGAATTATCACTAATCATCAGATGCCATCGCGATGTTATTCGACAACGAAGACATAATCAACATCTTTGAGTTTCTTGTAATTGTAAATTAAGAATAGCTTGGATTAATTTATGAATATAGTCATGATTCTTTTGATTAAGTAGGTTAAGATTTTCCCTTTGCAGATTAGAAATGATTATGAGATTTGTTTTAAGAATAGAGTTTACTTGTTGAATAGTTTTGATGAGTTTACTTGCTGAATAGTTTTGATGAGTTTACTTGCTAAACAAGTTTTTATAGGTTAATTGTTTGAATTCTTATTTTCTTAAAGACAAAATATCAAGGTAATTTACTTGTTTTTTCTCATTAGATTGAATAGGTTAACTTGTTCAAAGTAGGTTTTTTATTTTCTTATTTAGGAATAATCCATCGATCCATTGTTTAAATTTGTTTAGGGTAGATAGTTCAAGTTAATTAATAGGTTTTGATAATTACTAGTCTTTTGTTATGTAGATAAATCCTTAGATAGACCATCCCCTTAGATAGACAACACTTCCTCTAGCTTTCCTTCCTTGGCACATACAATGCTACAACTCTTAGTTTACTTACCCTGGGTTCACAATTTAATTGAGGAATTTAGTGCATATAGAACACCCATCAAGGACCCATAATGTTTTTTTACTCGTGTGGAGTTATACTCCGATCTAAATAATATTGTAGTGGCAAATTTCCCAAATTCTTAATAGGAATAAATATGTAGTAATTTTACAATGCAACTGTCGACGACAAGGTTGCGCTGCAATATATCTATTATGTTTCTGTCCCAAGAGTTAGGTTTTTTCGAGTGCCTGTCGACAATGGTTTTCCTTGTGCTATATCTCTCTAATATACATGCGGGGTTGAGCAGTGGTACTTGGCCCAATATCTCATGGAACCAACTAAGGATGCTAGATCGTACCCTCATCCATACTACCCGATTAACCAGGTACTATACAATATCTTCCTGAGTGTTTTTCTTGGTGGCACCATATCAGTCAGGTGACTGATCGGTTTATCTACAGAGGGCTTTAGGATATCTAGGATAGTTTGTATATAGGTGTTGAATTATGTGTTATCACTCAAAGGGGTACCAACAGGGGTTACAAGGGTGGCCAACAATATGTGCTTAAGTACCACTTGTAGTTCCTACATGTATGCTTCTCTCACCACATATTTATGTGTTGAATGAAAAATCATTGTAGATTTAAGATGTCGGAATACATCTCTATCCTGGAAAAAATTACCCACAATTTATACCAACGAAGGTTCTCTGATACCACTTGTTAGGTACAAGATCTATTATAATAGAATAAAACATAAATAATGCAAAGAATAGCAGTGGAACAACAAAATATATGAAACCACAACACCAAAATAATGCCTTTATTGATGGGAAACAATGTTCACTTACCTCTTGGAGGGGGAAACCTCCAACAGAGAAACACTCTATTACAATAATTCTCAAGACAATATTTATCATACCTCCTACTCTTATTTATACTAATTCTATCTTCTAAGGAACATTCTAGAGGGAGATCCTTCTAGAAGTGAAAGATTCTATTATTTCTTCTTGCATTGACTTGTTCAGATTTATTCAATAAGCCTTATTAACTAATCTCATCCTTTGTTACATGGAAAATATGTATCATACTAGCTAATAACCAACTAAGAGGGGTTAGGGTCGGACCCTAACAACAAAATTCCATCCACAAACAGATAACAAGATAGAGGTAGTCAACATGACTTTGGTGCTACTTTTGAGGGGTTACAATCAAAATAATATCAAGACCTATGATGAAAATATTATCTATATACAATGCTCTTATAGTAAAGCAAACGACACTTCTACTGGTAAGTCAAATTTTGAATATCAAACTCTATGAGCCCTCCATGTTGGATTAGGAGGAGGAGCAAGTCCTACCTTCCATATAGTACTTAGCATCATATTCTCAGGAACAATTCGTAGAGGACACATTTTTGTAGAATCATTATAGAACTACAACACAAAGGCATCATGACCTTTGGTAGATTGAGTTGAAAGGAAAACTTCCTAGAAAATAAAAGTGGTACTCCAGGAAGAAGGTAGAGGAAAAATTTCCTCACCGCATTCACTAAATATTTTGGGGACCAAAATCCTCCTTAAATGGGGAGGTGTTATCCAAAATGGATCATTATATTATTTTTCATCTATCACTATGCTTTATGGGTAAAAAATTGGATGAATCAACTTGCAGACACATTTTAGAGGTTGGTTCGAATTTGGAAATTTGGGTCCAAAAAAAACATATGAAATCTTTGTAATCCATTTTGAGGCATAAAATGACACTTTTTTGCGGTCCAAACATTACTATAATGTTGTCTTATATATTCCACACATTGATACCTTTCCAATCATGTAAGAATAACCTCAATTAAAGTTTGTATGTGAATGTTATGCCTCCTGAAGGTTGACATACCATATTGATCATCATTGTACAAGTGCATGCCACATATGGTAGCCTCCATTACTTAAAAATGTGGGGCTATCCACTTAGTGGATTTTATAAGAAAAGTATATAAGGTCAAAACCTTATCACAATTGACGATTGAAGAAGTAAAAACCCTACCCCTATATGTCTATCGAGATACGTTAAATATCAAATCGCTAGGAGTAGAAGGGGTTCCATTCTATGTTATTGTATTTTGTTCCATATCATAGTAGAACAACTTGGTGTGGGAAAATTAGAGACCATAACAGAGGGGGTTAATGTTTTGTAGTATCCTAATATGCCACAGGTCTCGAGTTTCTCCTGTAAGAGTTTCCTAGAGGAAATGTTTGTGTTATTTTGTGTATGGTGTGTGATTCTGGAATATAAAGGATTTTAACCTTCATAGTGAAAATTTCAGTTTTATTTATCATATCTTCTGTGATGAACTCTTGTAGTGGAATATTCACGATAGTTTATAGATCAAAAAATATTTTTTTTTATTTAGAATACATATGTATAGTTTTTACTTTGGAAGGGGATATTGAGGAACTCCCCATCAATTTCCAAATCCTTAAGAAGTATTTTTCTTGATCACCCATGGTGATGGAGTCTTCATGTATATAGTATCTTTCCTTTCATGTTTTTTTCTTTTGAAAAAAAAAATATTTGTCTTTAGTTTCCTTATGTCTTTTGAACTCATATTGTAATGATTTCCTTGTTTTAACTTTTGACCAGTCCAATTGATTATGTATGTATATTGGAAGAAGGATATTTTCCATTATGTATAAAAGGGAGAAGAACCCTCCTCTATAAAATTGTCTCAAAGACACTCGGAAATAGAGAATCTACTCTATATAATAGAATGTGGAATCATGGGATCAAGGTCAAATAGTGGAAACCTAGAGATGAACACATCATTTAAAATATTGATAAATTCTCAAGTTAAGCATTGGAGAAAAATACAAGAAAAGTTGGATGTAAATGTGGTGTTTTCCTTGTCATGGTGGTACTCTCATAATTAGCTTCAAGGATCACATACAACCATAATAATAGAATATAGGTGTATTTTGGGTATTATTTGTAAGATTCATTCACTTCACACTAAAATTGTTGATCCTATTGTGCCTTCAAGAGGTGGACCCATTATTGGACTCACAAATTAGAATAATCATGAAGTGCATTTATTATTCATATGATACAAGTATAAGTAAAATTCATATTACCTTTGGATTCATCTTCCAATGTATCTTGGACTCATAATGATTGTTTACATATTTTAACATCTCATATTCTTTCTCCAAGTAACACTAATGTATTGCATTTCCAACATTCCTCACTTTAATATGAAGGGGTGTATGTGAGTCCATAAAGAGAGATGAAGTCTAGAAATGTGCCACTGAAATATGGAAGTGAACACTGCCAATGTCTGAATGTGCTCTCTAAATATGGTGGTTCTGGGATGACCATAAACTAGATGGCTATAAAAAGTTGATGTATTGTACTAAAGGTGATGTTGGTTTAAGGAATACCACAAACCAATGGTGGTTTACAGATGGCCACAAACTATGGAACTTGTCTGTAAGGTTCAATGGTTCCCGTAACATTTCCTTAGTTAGATACAATATGAATTTGATGTATTCTACTAAATTGAAGTGTTATTGAATGCTGGTTTAAAGATGACCATAAACTATTATGTAGCAAAATTTGAATGTATTATACTAAGTGTAGGTTTAATGAAAACCAGAAAATATTTTCTAGTAGAAGGTGTAAGTCTTGTACTAAGTGGTGGTTTAAGGAAAACCACAAACCAATCTAGTGGTAAATCATGCTCACTTGTTACTGCTCAATTGATAAGACTTCAAAAATTGAATCCTAACTATCAATCATTGATGTTGTTCCCCTGGTCAGGGACAAGGTGAGAATATGCAAATCATTTCACTACAAGATGTGTCAATACATGTGAATGAGTTCTATGGTATGATTGAGATATATTATTGACTATTGATAACCATCACCAAGAACTCATCCACCCCTAATGGTTCTTTACTTTTGCAAATTTCTTGTTGTTAGAACATATATTTGAAGGATATTTTTTCTTTCCACAATGATCGCAAGGATGAATATCAAAGCACTAATCTTCCATGTGGCCGAATCACTGACAATCTTGGCATTTCAGAATATGCTCTTGAATTAGAGAAATTGAATGTGAACCTTCTTCTAGAAATTAAACACTTTCAAACTGGATCGACTTGGTATAACTTGGAATACGAAAGGTGACTTCCTTTTCATATCTGATACCTGATATGTTCTTGTGTTACAAATTTCTTCCCAATGTATGATGATTGTCTTGGAAAGAAAAGGTTGATATTCATCTGCATTCATATCTAAAGTTGGCTCACTAAGATTATTTTGTATTGTCTATTGATCTAAATTGACCTCATCATATTCTTCGAAAATATGGTTGTTATGAACAAGCACTAGTTCATAATGTTGTCAAATATTCTTTCACTCAAGTGCATCATGAATAATTCGAGTATGAGTTTGAACAAGTCTAACTTTGGCTTGTGAAACTTGGAAGAAAGTTACAAAAGTCTGCATATTTTCTTTGTTAGTGGTGATTTTATTCTCAACATAAGAGAGTATTAGAGTGTTCAATAACCCTAACAATTACTCAACTCGATCCATTTAAATATAGAATTAGAGTCAAAGGCTTCTTGCAACTATGCACACTATACAATGCAAACAACACCAATGAGGGGTGTCATATTCTACTGAAAATGCACCCATTTATGATGTAACTCAACAAACCACATTGAACTATTCAAAAGGTTGAGGGAGAAATCCACCCAATAGAGATATTCAACTTGCTAAAAAACTAAACTCGATTCAATTATGTTTCAATAGGAGAGAGGTACATAGATACCTTCTAGGTTTTGACCACCAATCATCATGGATGTACAATTTATTCGAAATTCTTGTTAGAAATAAAGAACTTTGGATCCCTTCACATAACCAACAAGGATATTAATGGATATTTTTATAAAAAGAAAAAAGGGCCACAAAATATTAGTTAAAGCAATGGCTAGACTACACTTCCTTTAAGTTGTATCCCATAGGGATGTGATTTTGTTGGTCAGAAATTAATTTACAATGCATTTATTGTGCTATGAGAATATCCAAATGCAAGGTTGGCAGTATAGATTTCTCTACAAGTCAAACATGACCCCGAAAATTGTTAGTGTTTAAATTTACTCTAACATAAAATGTGCTCCTAACCAATAACAAACTTATGACCTTCCTTAAATTGTAATCAATAGAGAGTCAAATATGACCCTACAAAATGTGCTCCCAAGCAATAACAAACTTGCGACCTTGCATAAATTGTAATAGACATAGTTGTTTAAGTCTGTAGATATAGTGTAAGTGACTAGTGAGAGGACCAATTGTTGGGAATACTAATTCATAGAATATAATGTGAAATCATACTAATATATGGATCCGAATTGTATAATGTTAGAACCGTGGGTAATTATTTACATAGTCGCCTTCATATTTGAGCCATCATATACCATGGTTACATCATATGTGGATCAACTATTTGATCTAAAGATATATTATGGAGAGGTCAATACTTATGTGGATGAGACCATACGTATTGCACATTATTCAATGGAATCATGGGTTCTCATTTATCATAAGAGATGATTGCTGTATGGCCTAGAAGGGAGGTGTGACTTGAGTGAAGGTGAAATACCCACAAGGAGATAAGATTGTTGGTCTAGATGCTAATGGTCTTCAGAAACTTCATGGGATCCCAATGGTCTGCCAATGATCAAATCAACAGATTAGGTTATTAATTCAATGTATGTATAGATATTGAGGGGTTCATTGAGGGACTGATGAATGTGCGATCATTTTTTGTTTCTTGTGCACTTTGGTTAATCTGGTTGTTCTTGCAATTTTGAAGTTACTCGTGAGTTTGTGCAATAAAGAGATAAAAAAATTCTAGGAATGACAATGACTGTCTTCATATCCATTGGGACTTCAGTTCTCATTCAATGGAATCCATTTCGTTATTAGGTGAGGCTATCTTTGTTATATCTCTCACTCTCTTCAAACCCAAATTATGGGAACCTTGTTTAGTTATAGAAGAGGGTGTGTGAATTTTGCAGTGTAGGAAGATTTGAGGAGAAAACTTGTGATGATTCTAGAAATTATGTCTCTTACAAATTATCTCGTGAAAGAAATGACATCTAGATTGGTGAGAATTTCTCTCGAATGTGAGATAATTATGAACAGATAAAAAAAAATTAGGAACTTGGATGGACTATGTATTACAACAGGTGTTAGAATAGCCTCTAGGGTTTATAGGAGGAATGGTTAGGTCACACATGGGAGAGAGAGAGGAGAGTACAGATTAACATCTAACTGGTAGAGACAGATAATTTCCCTGATAAGGAAGAGATATTGTAAGATAGAAAGGAAGGTGTTTTTACACACTAGAATGGGCACACGAGATAGACTTGCAGATGGGCATAGGGAATAAAGTAGACTGAGAGATGTTTTTGCAGGGTAGAATGAAAAATTCCATCTAATAACAAGGAAGACTCAGCTATGGAAAAATACCATAGCTCAAATCAGGACTAAGAACCAAGGTTGTTATGATACCACTATTGGACTCATGAATTAGAAAAAACATGAAGTGCATTTATTATTCATATGACACATGAATAAATACAATTTAGATGACCTTTGGATTCATCTTCCTAGGTCTCTTATACATCTAATGATCATTCAGATATTGTGATGTTTCATATTATTTCTCCAATTCACCCTAATAGATTACATTTCTAACATCCATAAGGATGATAAGTATTGACAATGCTATAATATCTAAGAAACTCTCATATCACCCCACTTCCTTAAAACCATATTTTCATACATAATACTTAAATACAAATCTATAAGGGTGAGCATGATATAAGATAAGAAGGAAGTTGAAAACACTATTAATTGTGTGGGAAGTACAGGTAAGCTTGTTGGGGATATGGATGCTCATTTGCAGCATGTCCATGCTTTTATGATACCAAGGAAAATTCATCAGGACTATGTACACTCAGTGGCTATGAATCAATGCCTATAAAAGAGAGTTGAGGAACAAACATAGGCATACCATCAATTGAAGAAGGTTCATTTGTGGTGTTATACCCTAACAATGATTATATGAAAGTATAATCTTAAATAAACTAACCCCATATATTGGCTTGTAGAGAATGCTTGGAATAGTATATATACATTGTCATTAATTGTTGATATCCTTTTGAAAGAAATCTTAGCGATGTGGAACCCATGGTACAGGTAAGAAACACATTTTATTGAAACCTTTATTTTCAATATCCTAATGTAATCTTTTATTTTCTTGAAGGAAAAAGATAACTGGTTCATCCCAATGAGTTGTCATTATTTAGGCCTGCAATAACTCCCATTAGATTTTCCTATTCTAGGAAAATTAAATGGGACACCCTATTAAATTTCTACATAAAATTTGAAGCATATGAGTAGTTCCTCAGGTCTAAGTATTCTTGTGATCATCATAGAGGAATAACACCATTCACCTTCAATCTTGGATTCTCAATAATCCTCTTTTTAACCATGAATTGTATGAAACTTTTTTATTTTATTTTCAAACATGTTTCAATATCAAATCTTATTTGAATTTGGTCATTCTCTTAATCAAATGCAGGGTGTCATAATATTCCTTCAATCCACAAGCCTATCAGATTATTTTCATCGAACTCTTTCCATCAGAAATATTGTTCATCCTATTCATAAGAACTTTCCGAAGCCCGAATCTTGGAAGACCATCAAAATCCCCTCTTCAGGTTTTTCTCTGTAAGAATGTCAAATTATATTTCCAAGCAGTTTATTATGAAAGTATTTTACCGAAGTCCTATCAGGTGTTACTTGTCAAAGCACCTCCTTTCAGAATGTTAAAATGGCTAATTCCCTTCCAATGAGGTTTTCTTAAAAAACCTTCTTTCAGAAATACCTTTTCAAAAATTCTCCTAGCGATGACTTTTCCTACTTAACCCTTCCCGCGAGCTTATATTTTAATGTTTATATTTTATTTATTTGGATATCCCTTTTTTTGGTTATTTATAAGGGTTTTTTTATTATTTAAGGTATTACTAACCCCTATTCTTTATTTTCCCTTGATAATCCTATCTTAGAACTCTTCCCAAGATGAAATTCTCAAATATGCATTCAGGGAATCTATATCGGGTTTGTGATGAGACAATAACTTGTATTCCCTTTGAATAAGCATGTATGAATGATTTTTCTCAAAATATTGTCTTTCCAAACACCTTTCCCCTGATCAGATTATTCTAATGAGATTCTCCGAAATATTTTCTTCTAAAAATATTCTTTAGAAAGGTTTTTTCCCAAGCAAGTCTTCTTGACACTAGATTTTCTCGAAACAATGTATTTATGATCGCATTCTTCCAAAATAATTATTACAATAACATTAATGGCCCTATATTTCTCCCACCTCCTATGTGCTAGAGAATATATATATATTAATTGTAGAAGAAATAGGTTGGTGATAAAGCATTAAAAAAGTAATTCAAGCCCCAAAATAATCATTTTTCATAGAATTAAGAGAAAAATAAGTATGCAAGAAGGATTTCCCTAGATAATTGATATTTTCTATGACAATATTTTTATGTAGTCAGGTAAGATCATTGTTTAGTAAGAAATTTATTTACTTATCATGCACTGTTGGTTTATGAATAGTATTACAAAACACTGATTTTGTTTTAAACCTTACAAGAATTCAAAATAAATACAAAATCTCAAGATCCCAAGTGCGAAGAGGAAAAGTGGTCACTGAGAATGTTATTGCTCAGGGGAGAACTCAACACAACCTATTACTTTCATATACAAGATCCTTCAATGGAATTAATTATTTTCCTACCTGGAGAGACATATACAGAAAATTCATAAATGGGGATTTTCCAAAGGATGTTGAAGATCTGGCGGTATAACAGAATACAAAGAAGAGTGGGCTATACGTTTTTTTTTGCAAGACTCACCATATTACCTTATAATAACATAGAAAGATGGGTATTCTCACATTTGGAATTAGACACAACTACAATGGTGAATGAGTTTAAATACCCTATATATTAGTTGAATCTAGATGACATCCATGCGATATACCACCTACAAAATCCTTATGCATATCTAAATAAGAAATTCTTCGATACATTTAGGGAAGAAAAACCCAATTCAGCTAAATTAGTCGAACAATGGTGTAACAAAAACATTTTGTTCACTAAAAGGTTAGAATACTATATTTGATACAATACCTCAAAGAACCCTATCAGCTTCTAGGATCAATGATTTGCAAGTTGTATGGCGAGGAAAAGTTTACTCATTTTAAGATGTAATGGATACCATTAACATACTATATGGTTGCGGTAGGGAAAGAATTCAACAGGGTGCAAATACTTTCATTCAACATCCTTGAAGACACTAGATAAGCTACAAAGATAAAGATACCAAGTTTTTACATGTCTTCATACTTAATAGATGCAACATGCTCTTCCAATTGTTTTCCTACAATGGGTTGGGATTGGAACCCCAACTTACCTCCTATTCATGTTCATTTATCTCAATTATAGGAAAATTATTTCAAAAAGAACTTCTACTAACTATGTGACCATTTCATGGAACCCCTGTGATTTTTCATATACAATCAAAACCCTCAGAGACTATCTCAGGAAGATATAAAATATATTAAAGAGATAGAATATTAGTACATGGGGAAGGATTATACATATATCCAAATATTTGGGTGTGCACAACCCCCACATATCCTCACCAAGTATGTTCCTGATAATATAATCGGTAGGGAGATTGCTTACCAGACAGTTAAGGTCAAGATAAATACATTTGTAACTGCAAGTTTCAAAAATATATGGTCGAAGTTTCCCATAAAAGTTGGAATGTTCACCGTATTAAAAATTCCTCATGCTATAAAAGAGATTGTATTTCTAAAAGAGTTTTGTTTGTGCACAGGAGAAGTTATAAAACTTGATCCCAAATGTGTCATTAGAGATCATCTTAAATATGTGGGATTAATACACCTTTTTTTATATGATGCAACTACCTCAAATGAGACTTTCCAATGGGCACTATTTTCTTAAGAAGTGTTAACCAGAATTGAGGATGTATTGGGGAGAGAAAAATTACCACTAGAGGAGGAAGAAAAAGGGAATAAAAACAAGGAATAATGGGAACATTTAATGGCCACTGAAAAGGAGATAGAATAATAAATAAAGAAAGATCAAGCAGCTAAAGAATAATAATAGCTTAAAAGAGACCTGGAAGCTAAATAAAGATTAAGAATAAAGGAAAAGTAGAAACAAGAGTCCAAACAAAAGGAGGAAGAGGATAAAAAGTAGGAGGAAGAAGAAGAAGCCAAAAGGAAATAAAAACAAGACAAGGATAAGGAAGAACTAGAGACACAAAAGAAAAGGAAACTTGAATAAGATGAAGGAAAATCATATATCCCTAGAATTGTGAAGGGGATTACATTTCTTGATTCACCTGTCAACTATTGTACCCAATTGAATACACTACCAACAAAATTCTCTTATTCCTCATCTCAAATAGTATATTTGATGATGTTCTCGTTTCTTTAGGAGAATATTTGTATAGCAAATAAAAAACAGGGATATATTAAATATCAAAAAAAGGAACAAAAAAGAGAACACTCCCAGCATCATTTAGAATAAGTTCATGGAATATAGGGAAAGATCCCCAAACCAATGCAATTGATACAACCTCATCCCTAAGTTCTTTTGCAAGAGAAAACTCAGTCATTGTCAATGAGATAAATGCTAGACTAGACAGTTACAAGGCCAAAGTAACAGTGTTGGAAGACAAATTGAAATAACAAAATCTCAAATGGAAGATGAATGCAAGAAGTATAAATATGAGAAAGATCAACTATATAGAGTTGAAATAGAAACATTATAAAAAGAAAAATTGTAGGAAACAGAGTTGCTAAGAACAAATCACCATGAGAAAATTACTATCTCTGAGCAGTGAAGATTGTAAATTATTGGATACAAAGAGAAGGTACAAAAGAAGCTTGAAGCACAATTGAAAGAGAGAAAAAAAGTAGACAATATACTTTAGGTTGTGAGGGAAGAAGTTGTAGTTGAAAACGAAGAGTTAGGGGAATCCTACAAAAACTTCTTCACCAAGTTAAATGATATCCAAGATTACCAGGAGGATATTATTAAGTTATATAATCAAATGGATGATCTTGAGAGAAAATATACTAATGTAGAACATGAATTTGATAATATGGTGTATTGGCAAGGTATACACAAGGAGACACCTACAAACCTAATCAGGTTCACCAGAAAAGAGTAGGGGAAAAATTGAATTTTGTTGGAAAACTGGAAAAACTCATATTAGGATGTTAACAAAACCATAAGCCTCACCAAAAATTCCCATGCTAGAATGTGGAATTTAGCTGATAATTTATTGGAAAAATTTAAAATGTGAGTGATGGATCATCTATCTCAAGAAGGTCCTAGAAGACTAAGGATATCAAAGGTAGAAGATAACATGTATAGAAAAAAAAAAACTATTGACCAGCTCACAGAGGTTAGAAAAGAATTCCTAAGTCAATACATGATACAACCCATTAAACACTCCTTAAGTATAGACGACTTTGTCAAAATAATTCACAAGGACCTTAAGAGGGAAGTTTTTGACTAAGTATACAATGGAGAGGTAGAGTTAGAGAATATGAAGTTGAATAGACTAGGAGAAATAACCAAGTCATATGACCCGTGGGTCACATATGTAGAAGATACAACTTCAAAGAGATCTTCATGATTTTGTATAGTTATGTAATGTATGTTTCTTTGGAAAATTGCATTCAAGTTGTATATAATATATAAATATTTGAAATGAAGAGATATAGTTTTGGCCTTATCAGTTAAAGAATGTAAAGAGACTCTGTAATTCTATAAAGGAGATCTTCATGTAAGAGATAGGGACTTTTTGTTAGAATATTCAAGAATCCTGAGAGGGGGGGGGTGAATCCGTATAAAGTTATTTAAATAATTTTAAACTTCAAGCGCTACATAAACATTAACCATTAATCATGTCATTCATAGTCACATAATCTCATCACATTTCACACGGAGTTTTACATGGAAACCCAACTGGGAGAAAACCACATAAACTTTTCTTAAGAAATTTCAACATTTCACAAGAATCAACTTGAAGGAAGCACCCACACCTTGAATTTTATAGAACCTATTGGAAGGAGATGCCAATCCCCTTGGAATATTTCAAATTATCATACATGATCAAATCAACCTTCAAATAGAATCCCAAAATCACTTCTTAAATCTACATACAAAATTGCTCAGAATTGTACCTCAAATCTAAAAACTTGTAAGATTCACCACAAGCTCAATTTTCATTCTTAATTATAAAAATTGGACCTTATATATTAGGATATGTTCTCCTTCTAATGAAAAAAGTGGAATTCAATTTGGACCTACCAAGATTAAGGTATAACCATTTTATATTTAACATATGTTTGGGACTAGTTTCTAGATTAGTCACAAATCCTAACGTCTAACAAGTATAAATATGTACCCGTAATGAATCAGGATCTAAAACTTGTACCCAATCATCTTAAATATCTTCTATGAAATTACTCTGGGTGTTTATCCTTGAATCGTCCCAAAAAATATTTATAGAGAAAATGGGAAGATGACTCATTTTGAAGAAGAAGATGGCTAGTTTTAAGAACCTCAAATTCCACTAAGTATAACTCCAAACCTGTAATGAGTCAAGGCCTAAAATTCATACCCAAGAGTCATTTCTATATTTTTCAAAACACCTCCAAGTTTCACTATTTTAATTGTTCTACAAAAATATGTTATATCAAAAATTCCAAGGTGAGATTCAAAGAAAACCCTTGAACAAATCATTAGAAGACTTCATCTTCCATTAGAATTTTTCCCTTCTTCGCTTCATCTTCCCTTAGAAATTTTCTCCTATAGGCTGAAATTAGCTCCTCTTCCTAGGATAGGTTGAATTTGTGTGATCCAAATTCCAAATAAGGATCCTCTTATTTATATGAATATTCTCCACGTGAGGGGGTGCGACCAAGGGTCACAACTTTTGGGTCGCACCTCTTCCTTAAGGATGGTCGACCTTAGGGGCTTATTTACTTTAATTTAGGGAATTCATATCTTGGCTTTAGGGGTTTCTTTAGTTGGATTTAGGGGCTTCTTATATTCGGTTAAGGGGCTTCTTCACTTATCTTTAGGGGATTCTTCTCTTGGTTATATGGGCTTCTTCACTTGACTTTAGGGGATTCTTCACTTGGTTTTAGGGATTCTTCAAGGCTCCTTCAAGGATCCATTTGTCTACAACTCAAATTTGGAATGTGGGAACAACCACATGGTATCTCATCCTATGAGGTTCATGATTAAAAGTTGCACCATAAGGGGACCAATTTGGATTTATATACTCTTATGTCAAGGCTTCTTCAAGGCTCTTCAAGGCTTATTCAAGTGGATACATCATCATCACTTTTAGGAGCTTCTAGGATTTTCTTTAGGGCTTCTTCTAAGGTTTAAATCAATGACAACCAATTTTCCAACAATCTCCCCCTATGGAATTGATGACAACTTAGTAAAACAACCATTCTCCCCCCATATTCATTCTCTGATCCCAATGATTGTATTGTCCTATTGTCTTCATGTTGACTCCCCTTGTCTTCATGCTTATAGTTTTACTATTATTATCTCCCCCTTTAACATAAATGGAAAAGGGTAAGTCCCCATGATAGTATTCCCCTTTTGCTTCTTGCAGAAGATTATCAAAATCAATTTGGAGAAAAAATTACTACTAGTTTTTGTCGAAGATACTCAAAGGTCCCCCTAGGAAGAGGATTTTTGAATATTTATGCAATATGTTCTTTTGTTCCAATATAATCCAACTTGATATTATATTTTGTAACTTGTTCCCACAAAAAGTGGAACTTAATAGGAATTTTTTTGGTCTTGGAATGCAACATTGAATTCTTGGATATCCTTATAGCATTGGTGTTTTCACAGATTATCAGAATAGGCTCATCATATCTCACTTATATGTATTGCAGATTTTGTTTCATCCATAGAATGTGAGTACAAAATGTTCTTGTTGTGACATATTCCACTTCTATTGTGGATAAGGATATTGAAGATCACTTCTTGGTCAACCAGGACACTAAGAAGTCACCCAAGTATAAATATTCTCCACTTGTACTTCTTCTTTCATCAATACTTTATTCCTAATTTGCATCCGTCCAGGTGACCACAGTTAACTCATTTCCTTCCGGATACCATAGCCCAACATATGTTATTCCTTTAAGATATCTAAATATCATTTTCACTGCTAGAACATGGATTTCCTTTAGTGTCGCTTGAAATATTGTTACATGTCCACTACTTGCATTACATATGGTCTTGAAGCTATCAAATAGAGTAGACTACCAAAAATTCATCTGTAGAGTCTTTGATATGCTTCCTTATATTCATCATGTTTTCTCAACTTGCAACCAATAACCATATGAGTATTCATAGGTTTACAGTATTACATTTTGAACTTCTTTAACATTTCCTTCATGTACTTGGTTTGGGAAATGAAAATGCCTTCATCTACCTGAGATATCTGGAGTCCCAAGAAGAAATACAACTCCCCAAGTAGGGACATTTCAAATTCATTATGCATATCCTTGGAAAACTTCTTACTCAATCTATCATCATCACTTCAAAAGATGATGTCATCAACATACACTTCTATAATAATAATACTTCCTTGATCCAATTTTTTGTATAGGTTACTATCTACATTTCCCCTTATGAATCCTTGTCGTTGTAAGTACCTATCCAATATTGAGTACCAAGCTCTCAGAGCTTGCTTAAGTACATACATATATTTCTTCAATCTACAAACATAGTCTTCATTTTCTAATAGTAGAAACCCTTCTGGTTGTTCTATGTAGGCTTCTTCTTCTAATTCTCCACTTAGAAAAGTTGATTTTACATCCATATGATACACTTTGATCCTTTTAGAGCATGCATAAGACAAGAAAATTTTTATTGGTTCCATTCTGGTCACGAGAGAAAAATTTTCTTCAAAATATATTCCTTCAACTTGAGTATATACTTTTCACATTAGTCTTTCTTTGTTTCTGGTTAACTATCTATATTTGTTTATCTTTTTTCTAAAGAATTATTTTTTCCCAATCACAATTTTGTCCTTTGGCCTTGGAACTAGTTCTCGTGTCTCATTCTTCTCTATTTGATTTAGTTCTTCTTCCATAGCCTTGATCCAATGTTCATCATTTATGGCTTCCTCGAAGTTACATGGTTCAACTATAAACAATAATGAAAAATGTCATTGTTCAGGTATTTGTGCTTGCCTTCTTCTTCTAGTTTCTACTCCGACACTTCTATCTCCAATGATTTGTTCTAGTGGATGATTCTTCTGAACCCAATGGTTAGATGTCCTAGAAGTTGTCTGAAAATCTTATTGGTTGTTTTAATATTTTTCTTCTTTTGGTTTCTTCTCTACTTGTTGTTCTTCTTTTTTCTCCTCTTCTTCTTGTTTTAGTTCTTCATTTTCTTGTTCTTCAAATATGTTTGAATATTTGATTTCCTTCCTGGTCTTTAGCAAGTCTGTTTCATCAAATTTTTCATTGATAGTTTCCATTATCTTGTTGATTCTTATATTTTAGCACTTATATTCTTTTCTTTTGCATGAGTACCCAACAAATATTCCTTTGTCCACTCAGGAGTTAAATTTTCCAATATTCTTGTCTTCACTTTTTATGTAACACTTTCTTCCAAACACTCTAAAGTTCTTGACATTGGTTGATCTTCATTTCCAGAACTCATATGGAGTGTTATCATTATTACTTCTGATCAATCCTCTATTCAAGATATGAATAATTGTATGCATTGCTTGTCCCCAAAATATATCACTTAGTTTGGAGTCATTCAACATGGTTCTATCCATGTCTTGTATACTTATGTTTTTCCTTTCAACAACTCCATTTTGTTGAGTTGTTCTAACTGTTGATAATTGTCTTTTTGTTCCCTGTTCTTCATAGAAATCCATGAATTCATTTGAAGTAAACTCTCCTCCATTATTTGATATTAATCATTTGATTTTCAAGTTAGTTTCTTTTTCAACCAATTCCTTGAATACCATGAAGGATTCAAAATCTTCTAATTTTTTCTTGAGGAAGCAAGCCAAGGTCATTTTCGTGTAGTCATCAATGAGTAGCATGAAGTATTGTCCACCATCCTGTCCTTTTTTTCTCATGGGCCGACATAAATCAGTGTGTACAATATCCAATGGTTTTTTTTAGAGTATTCCTTTATCTTGAATTCAACTTTTGTTTGTTTTCCATGCTGACAGTGCTAGCACATAGTGTTCGTTGGCTTTGTAATTTTTGGAATTTCTCTTACAACTTGCTTCTTGTTGATATTGACAAGATTATCGAAGCGTATATGGCCCATTCTCCTATATCAAAACCAAATTTCATCTTCTTTTCCCAAACAACATATTTCTTCTTTGTTCTCATTCAAGATGTATATGTTGTTTGGAGTCCTTGTCAATGTTTCCACTAGTAATCTTGATCCTTACTTCCTTATTTCACATTCTTTTGAATTGAATATAAGTGTGTCCTTGATCACAAATCTAGCTCACACTTAGCAAATTATGCTTCATATTTTCAACAAGTAGAACTGATTCAGATGGATATTTGTGGCCACCCACCTATTCCAATTGACTCACATGCAATTTTCATCATTCGCAGTTATTTCCTAGACTTTTGAGTCCTAAACTTTTGAGGTCGTTTTGAGGCCCTAAACAACGTTTTTCGACCTTTCCAGAGTCAACCTATATTATAGAGTGAGATTTTTATTGCATAATGTGTAGTCCTCGGATAGACCTTCCAAAGGGCTATCATGCGCCTAAAATGGATATCGTATGCAAAAGTTACGACCCCGAGAAGTTGTTGTACCAACTTACCCCATCAGAGCCCACATGACTTTTGGCGCTTCATATCCACATTAGGGACACAAGCCTTTTGGATTTTCAACTTCCGGGGGATAGGTTTTTGTATGTTTAGGGTTTTTTCATTTATGTTAAAAAGGACTTTTGAGCCTCATTGTACTCATCTTCTTGCAAATGAGCATAGCCATCACATCTCTTCTCAGAGATAAGATGCCACCATTATAGCGAGTTTTTCACTCTATAATTTTACAGTTCTATACATTTCACTTATTAATAGAAATTTTGTATTATTGTATATATGTGCCTCTTCTTATATATATATATATATATATATATATATATATAGTATATCTCTATTACATTATTGGATCTCTTGAAATATCTCTATATATTTATTTATTGTATCTCCTCTCTCATTATGTGCTCAAAATAATCTAGATCAATGGTATCAGAGCAGAATGCTCTTGGTCATTTTTCAGTGCATGTCCCCAAAGAGGTACAAGTATAGAAATTTGGGTCTCGAGTTTGTCTCTCTTAAGGAAAATCATTCTCTTACTCCCAAGAAACCCTCCATGGTGGAAGTAAAGAAAAATGATGGAGTAGAAGATTCTATTAATCTGTTACTGGAGCAAGCTCTCATACAACAGAGGGACGAAATGATGGAGAATTTTTCCCAAATACTTCGACACCTACCTATAACAACAGATGCATCTTCATCAAGAATACACTTTAGAGGCACTGCTCCTTTCAAGGTACAAGTTAATTTTGACATTTCCATATTTGAAGTTCAGATAAATGTGGATTCTCTAGAAAAATGGTTAAATCAGCTAGAAGGTTAATTCTCTATGCACAATTTTTTCGAGAGGGAAAATATCACCTTCACACTCCTTAAGGGTCTCCCCCATGTCAAACATTGGTGGGAAACTTACTATGAGAAAATTTCCAAAGAGGAGTCTGGAATGTTCGAGGTCGAACCCACTTGGGAATATTTCGTGGATGTCATCAAGGAATAATATTACCCTACTGACAACTATGAATATCATTACATGATATGAACCACACTGCGTCAAGAGAGGGGTCAAGTAGTTCCATATTTCACCAATACCTTCCAAACCTTGTGCACCAAGATGGGTATCAAATATTATGAGCGACATTTGGTTCTGAAATATCGTGGGGATATACACAGGTACATCCAAACTGAAATGGAGTTACTGGATATCTCATCACTAGGAGTTGCTTATCGTTATGTTGTCAAAATCAAGCAGAAACTTAAGCACCAGAACAAATGGTAGTCTGAGTCTACAAATCCGCAACAACCAAAGTATGATAAAGATGGCCCTAACAAACAACCTCTCTAAAACCAATCCAAGACATAGGAAAAGAAGGGTAGTGGAAAGACAAAGAATGACACTGGAAAGTGGTACGATTTCCAAAAACATTCCCTGCCACAACATCGATGGATGTCGCTCATAATAGTCATTAGTGGTTGAGATCAAAGAAAAATATTTGAAAAAGACGGATCATTGGCGTAGACTCCACTTCCATTGTTTCAACCACAACAATCCAACTAGAAGTACCAGCAGTACCTAAATAGGGGGAGGACCTCTTCCATTCACAGATGTGGGTGAATGGGATCCCATTGCATTTCATTGTTGATAGTGGAAGCCAAAATAACCTCATCTCAACAGAGGTTGTCAAATAGTTGGAATTTCCAACAACACCACACCCACAACCATACAACATCTGGTGGCTTGGCCAGGGACAAGACCTCTATGTCATCCAACAACAACTCTTTTCCTATGACATCAAGCCCTTCAAGTATGATTTATTTTGTCATGTTGGCCCACTATATGTCTGTGATATTCTTTTGGGATATCCATATATGTGGAAGTGCCATGTTTTTTATGAGTCTCAACCCTGTAATGTCATTTTTACTATGAGGGCTCATTTCTACAGGATACTAGAGGTAGTTTAGACTATTGTTTTGACACAACAATGCAGCAAAGTTGTCTCTCATAATAAATTTTAGCTTCTTCTTGATTCATGCAGGAAGTGAATAGAAGGACACTATGACCACTATGACCTTGGTTCAAGCCCCCTCTATCCAGCAGAAGAAGATCGACAAAATTGAAGCAAAGCACAATTATTCTTTCTACACATAGTCATCTCATGTAGTTAGAATGGTTAAAAAGGTCCAACCCCTGCAACATCAGGTTCACAACATCCTTCCACAAGACAAGCAGTGCAACATCTCTAGCAAGGAAAGAAACTCACCAAGGTTCAGATTTAGCAAACGCTTTCCCATCTCTCGTGGGAACTCAATGCAATGGATACCATTCCTTCCTAAGGCGGGGGGGATCGATCCATATGGATATTGATGTCCCCCACCTATTCCAACTAGATCACATGCAATTTTAATCATTGGAATTTATTTCCTATATTTTTTATTCCTAAACTTTCGTGGCTGTTTTGAGGCCCTAAACAACATTTTTGGATATTTCCACAGTCAAACCAAAGATAAATTCAAATTCTAACAACAAAATATGTATTCCTTAGATGGACCTTTCCAACGGGCTATCGTGCACCTAAAACAGAGATCATATGCAAAAGTTATGACCCTGAGAAGTTGTTGTACCAACATACCCCATCGGGGCCCACATGACTTTTGGTGCTTCATCTCCACATTAGGGCTAGGAACATTTTAGATTTTCATCTTCATGGTTCTAGGTTTTTGGATGGTTAGGGTTTTTCCATTTATGTTAAAAAGGCCTTTCGAGCCTCATTGTACTCATCTTCTTGTGAATGAGCATAGCCTTCACATATCTTCTTTGAGATAAGTTGGCACCATTCTAGCGAGTCTTTGACTCTATAATTTTATAGTTATGTACATTTCAGTCATTAATAGAAATTGTGTATTATTTTATATATGTGCCTCTTTATATATATATATATCTTATATATCTTTGTTAAATTATTGGATCTCTTGCAATATATTTGTATATTTCTTTATTATATCTCTGCTCTTATTTTGTGCTCAAAACAATACGGATCAAGGACATTTTCTTCCACAACATCTTTGTTTCCAAGATTGAATGTGCATTTTCCTATATTTTTTGTTGAGTTATCATTGCAAAACGTGACAAAACCCTCTTTTTATTTCTTTAATGTTACAAATCTATTTTTTTCTCTATTCATCTACATTGAGCATCCACTATCAATATACCAATGGATTCTTCTATTTTGGACTTGTAAGGAAAACCCACATTCCTTAACCTTCAAATCTTCTTATTTCATTTTCCAATTTTTTTTTTGTTCCCATATATGATTGAAAGGTACATGCCTAGTTTCCCTTGAAGAAAATATCAAGTCACTTCTGCAATTGTTGGCTCCGTGTCCAAAATTGTTACATTTGTAGCATTCAATTTCATAACCTAGAGCACCAAAACTATTATAAATTCTATCAAATGACTCACAAGGATTTTTTGGATAATTGTCTTCATAATGATTCTTGGGATTTTTATAGCTACTTATGTTCTAGGTGTTTGAACCCTTTGCATAGGCTCTACAACTTATGGCTTTATGACCAAAATTATTGCAAACATAATACAAGCCAAGAAAAATATTTTGGTATCTGGGTGTGGGTGGTCTTCCAACTGGTGTTGTTCTTTTGAAATCATGATATTCTTCTTGGGTTTTATTCATTGTTGGTTGTTTATTCCATGTTCCTAGAAATGCACAATCTCCTTCTTAATTCTTCTTTATTTCTGGTTTCTATATTTCCTCCTTTAGAGTCTTGCATTCTTCTTTCTTGATGGAACCCTTGATAGTATCTGCATAACTTGTTTTCTCTACTTCATTTCATGACATCTTAGATCTTCAACCCTCATCAAAATTATTTTGTTTATATCCAAGTCCATACTTTTCATAGAATGGTTTTTTAATGCAGATGATTCCATCCAGAATTTTTGTGTTATTTCACAATTTAGTTGGATGTCCTTCTTCTATAGTTCCTTTCTTAGTGAGACTATTTCAAATTCCAAATTATTTATTATTTTCTTCTTTTATTCCAATCATCTCTTGATCATTTCTTCAATCACTTTGGCTTCTTCGATATGAATCCTTAGATCTATGATAGTCTTCTTGGCTTCTTCATAAAAAATCTAGGGTTTTGAAATACTTCCTTTAGTTCACTTTACTCTTCTTTGAGAGAGTTTTTTTTCTTCCTTTTTATTCTTAGATCACTTAAGGAACTGATCAATTCTCCCTCAATATTCACTTATTTGTCTTCTTCATAGTCTCCTTCATTATTTTCAGTAGTTTTTTCTTTAGTTTCTAGTTTCATGAAGGGTACTCTTCTTGAGTTGTTATCATTATCATCATATTCATTGAATGAGGAACTATCGCATTTTTAATAGAGACTTTTGTTTTTCAAAAATCTTCCTTTATTTATTTCCTTGTCTCTTTTCCAATATTTCTTTTCTTTCTTAGGAACTTCTTCTTCACCAATATATGAACCTCTTGCATAATGACATTTGGAAGAAAAATGGCCAACTTTACCACAATTAAAGTAGTTGAAAGGAAGCTTACATTTGTACTTGTCAGTTCCTCCTTTTATCTTTCTCACAAAGTTGGCTTCTTCTTCATTGTTTGAATCATCACTATTGTTGGAGCAGGGTTTTGACCTTGTCTTGTTCTTTATTGTTTTCTTGGAGGATTTGAAATTTGCTTCCCTTCTAGATGGTGTTGTTGGGGAAAATCACCCTACGGACTAGCAAATAGAGTTTAGAATTTGCATGCAGATATGACCAAATAGAAATTACTTTCTACCTTCATCCCTAGATTTAAATCCCCTTTTCTTAGTAAATGCATGGAAAGATCAACCTACCTCGTTTCCGGCATTTGATGTCAATCCTCCGTTGTGCTTGATTCCTTGTTCGCAATACTCCTTCCAAAGCTGACCTACATCCAAGACAAGCAACAACTATGCATGCATACTACTTATATACTAACGGGTTAGAAATCCAAACATAAACTAATCAAACCATAAAAAGTTCATGAATTGCGACGGGAAAAGCACTTTCTTTATTACTTTGAATGAGTCAATCTACAAAATTTGAGACCAGCCACCGCTCCTTGAACCTGATCCTAGGCTCCTCTTCTTCTATCCTCCAACTGCTTTGCTTTGAATCTCCTTTGGCATAATGAAAGGCTAAAGGGTTGGGACAATGGGAATACGTAAATGGGAAGAGTTTCTTTACGATATTTTTCCTCCTTCCAAATGGGACCCCTACCCCTTCTTTTATAGGTTAGAAGGATCTAGGTATTTGGACGAACCCTCGGCCATGCATGGCTGGGAGTTTCAGTTAACTCACCCATATCTTTTTGTTCCGTCGGCAAATTTCCTTTTTTCATGCTTTTGTCGGTCCATGTGGGCTATTTTGGGTCAGCCAGTGTGTACACGTGTGCAGTAATAAATTAGGGTGTGTGTGCCTTTATACAAGAGGATTTCCAGAGAGTTGTTCAATAGTGTTTTGGCAAAGAAGGGATATGAGTTGGCCTGATGCCAGGTAAGCATGTGTGGTGAAATTTAGGGTTATAACAGATGCCCCCTAATGTGTGAGGTCAGAAGAAAATCTGATGGCCGAAATACATTACCAATCTTTATTGATGTGCCAAACGATTGATCCCAAGGATCAGGATCTGGGAGGTGTCGTCTGCAAAATAACAAATGTCTCAGCGAGGCAGGCATACCCATGCTCGGGGTAAAATAGAATCATGGCTACCAATCAAATACACTATAGATCCATGTCAAATAACTATAAAGAGTATCCGCGAACAATACACTGCGGAGCTACATCTCAAAATCAGAAATTTATACATATAGAGTATCCATCTTCCAGAAGCTAATTCGGCCTGATGGCTGGAGATGAGTTCTTCAAATATCGAGCAACAAATTCAAAATCTTCAAAACTCGGGTAGGAGTGTAATATGAGTGTACGAATTCATTACCCAGAGGTCTTTGATGGCTCGTCGATCATGGAATTGATAATCTTGATGATCAGACTGAAGGCTTCAGTGATTTCGAACAAGGAATTGATTGAAAGTTCAGGATGGTCGGGCATGAGGACAAGAGACATATTGCAGAGGGGCCAAATCAGGCTTGGTGACAAACTTCCCTTGGATAATAGCATGACAAATGAGGAGACTCAGGCATCATGGCATTAATCATAAGTCTATGAAGCAGGAGGCAACGCAAACTCTCCATATGTTTGGAAGGATAACCAAACGGTGGAGGAAACAACTCTATATAGCGAAATAAGCTTCCTAAGGTCATACTACATCCCATAGTCTGATGAACAAATGGATAGATGTGATTTATCCAAGGGTGACTCATTATGTTGCTAATAAAGAAAATACTTTTCCCTTCCTCTTTTTGGGGTATATTTGATTTTTTTGTTCTTTTCGATAATTGTGGAAAAAGAATGAAAGAATATTTTGTTACAAAGGAGGAATGAGTGTTGCAAACATACAAGCTCAAGGCACAAGGACAAGACTAATTTTCTAGTAAAATGATACTCGAGAAAAATCCTCCAGGGGCCAAAGATGTTTAGACGTAGAAGCAAACAGTTACAAGGTTGGCGTATAAAGTATGCAAATGCGGTTAATAAAACACATAGTGATAACGTTCTTTGATGTAAGTTTAACGAGCCCAGAGAAGGTAACCTCGGTGGTTTTTCATATTTAGAGAGTCTGAAAAAACATAAAAGGAGACTCCATTGGGGTACCTTTTTCGAATATAGTCTAGTCAGTTCGAAAAAGGGGTAAACTAGCACCGATTAGATGTCGATTCAAAACCATTTTAACAAGTGTGACAAGGACAAGATCACTCAGTTATTTTTTCATTTTTAAGGAGTTTGAAAAAAGATTAACTATGGACTCCATCAGGAATATTCTTCTGGACCAATTTAACGAGTGTGAAAGAATAAGGTCACTCGACAATCTTTTCAATTTTAGGGAGTCTGGAAAGAGCTTAACTATGGACTCTGTGGGGGGTTATTTTTCATAAGTTTAGTCCCTTAGTCCTGAAAAAGGGATAAAATTATACCTGAGAATACTCTTCTAAAGAACGGAAGTTCCATAGAGTATACCTTTGTTCGTATAGTTGACCGTTCGGACTGAAAAGGGGTAAACTACCGCCAGACAGACGTTACTTCAAATTTCAGTTTAACGAGCGTGAAAGGCCACAATATCCCTCGGCAATCTTTTCATGTTTAAAGGGTCTGAAAAGAGCTTAAAAGGAGACCTGTTATTTCTTGGGAGTCCTAAGGGTGAGATCAAGAGCGAAGAAGAATCATGCAAATGAGGCTCAAGCTCATATTCAGGAAATACTATAAGGACTATCGAGCCTACAGTGTGTTAGAGACGGCATGGACACCATAATGCAACCAGGACCTACCTAGCGCATCCATGTTCTGGTAATCTCTACCGCCAAGTTGCGACACTTCTAAAGTAAATATGATGGTTCAATGTCACAACATGATGGGATCGATCCTATGGCAGAGGAAAAAGACAAAGAGACACAAAAGTCGGGGTAGTAACCTAACCTATATGCTCAAGTTGATTCTTGGAAAATATTTCATGGACCGTCAATTTTTTCTCAAAACTCAAAAAAAGTGTCTCAATACTTGATCAAATCCCTCCCATATAACTCCTGAATCACTCTAAATGGTTTTTGGTATAAAGAAACTGATAAGGGAGGCCAAAAAAAAGTGACAAAAAGAGGCCAAAAAGTCTATAAATAGAAGTTGGCAGCTCATTATCACCATTGTTGATTTGGAAATTGACTTTGGAGCCAAAAGACCCCCTTTGATAAAAACAGTGATTTTGGGAGCTATAGTGGATGAAATGAACTTCCGCTTGGACCAAGTAAGTACAAACTCCCCTATATAACTATTCAATTCTTTAATTTTGCTTTTAATTTTGTTTTTTGAGTGGGCATCGACCTTTAAAGGGTCGGACCTAGGTCCACGTGGGCTGTCTCTGGATAGGCCATGTGTACACTCAGGCAGAGTAAAGCCTGCCCGCATGTACATGTGACTATCACTTATACAGCGCACGTGGACGCCCCTTTTATAGTAAAAAAATAACTAAACAACCCTTACTAAACCTCCTGAAATTTGTTGTGTTGGCAGTATGTATGTCCACTGGAGGGAAAGGGAGCCAGAAGCAATCAGTGAGTTGGTTGCGGGAGATCCGAATGTCGTGGCCGCATTGATGCAATGTGGTTTGCTTAAGTTCTTCCTGTGTCCATTTATCTGAGCACAACCGAGGCTACTGAATGCCTTGATTGACTATTGGCACCCTGATGCAAAGGCCTTTATGCTAGAGGGGCAATCACTGGTTCCCACCACCGAGGATATCTATTTTTTGACTAGCCTCTCAAGGAGAGGGGAACCAGTCAATTTCAGGACGTTTCCAATGGGGCCGCTTAATATAGCGAACTTGATAGCCCTGCACTGTGAGGCTGGGACTTACCGTTTGAGCTCCCAGGTGCCCATCAATAAGATCACTGACCTATCGTTGCAGGCGATATTATTGTTGATTGGGTGGATTACCGGTTCAACAACCTTGCATCAGGCTTCTTGCGCACAGATGAACTGTGCTATCCATTGCTTGAATGCACAGATTTTTGACTGGAGTACCACACTACTTGAGTGTATGAAGAGGCAATTGACAGATTGCCGACATTGGACACAGAGGAACTTTGGGTTCGGGATGATTTTGTGTTCATTTTTCTTTGAGAGAGTTCTGAGCTTTAGTCCTCGGAAAGTAGTACAAGGACATCAGACCTCTTTTCCTGCTATATGTAGATGGGTAGTATTACTGCCACGACAGGGTGGTGGAAGGACCAATGAGTCCTTCGATGATAACTTTTGTGCATGGTTGTCATGACAGATCCCTGTGATCGAGGATTACCCATATGCAGGGATAGACTTTTCGAGAGATCCTGAGATACCCATGCCTCCTGGTGAGGAGCAAGGGGAGATGGGTAAGTCTCCACCTTTGTAGTTTTTTTGTTGTATATGTAATTTTTATGTCGTTTTTGTTATATATATCATTTTTTTTATATGCCAGAGTATTTGACGGATATACGTTTGTTGCATGCCAGGGATAATTTTAAGGATGGAAATTTATATTAAAATGTAGAAACTTGGGCTAATCTTACTATTCCTTAATATGCAAAATGTAAAATGTTTGGCGATAGTTTTGTAAAAATATTCAAATTTCTAAGGATTTTATATAGTTTCT
>ML776998.1:307317-319333 GCA_009831015.1 Picea engelmannii
AAGATAAGACAAGCAAACACTAAATTAATTGGAAGAATAGTTACAACAACCAACACTAGAGCAACTTACCGATGCAAATGCAACTCGAACACGGAAGCACCCTCCGGGTATACTTTGCAAAGAATGGCCCGATGTCTGTCCTACGTACCGCGGTATACCCCTGTAGTCACCTGTGTATGTCCCTAAAAAGATTGGCAACTAGGTTGCCAGGACGCGAACAGTCACCAGGCGGGTACAGTCGAAAGTCAGGTAGACCACAATGAGAAGGGTATCGAGAAAAAATGTTCTGGAAGACAACTGAGGACCTTGAATGGATTCGAGACCCACAAAGCCCTGTGGCAAATGCAAACGACGAAATCCCAAAACAAGCCCTCTATATGTGTTCTCCACTACAATTGGTCCATCTTTGGAGGGGTTATCTCCGCTACCTTTCCGCACGTGAACTCGTGTTTATCCCTTGTGTTAGAGGGGGGGTCCTGGATAACTTTCAAAACACTGGAATTAGACACTCCCTATCTCAGACTCCAATGTTTGATTTTAAATGGCCTTGAAGAGTTTCCTCTCCAACCTAATCCAAGGCCCTAGTCCTGAACTAGTTTGTGAACCCTACAAACATAAAAGTCTAGTAGATTTTAAATTTAGCGTTAATTTTATGGATTTGTCTTATTTCAAGGGGTATGAAGGTGAAACTGATGGTGTGTAAAAGATGAAAGCAAAAAATGAATGAAAAAGTTGGAAACAAAACTTTTAATGAATGCAAAATTTTAACAACTTTTTTAAAGAAATATTTTTAATTTTTTCTAAGATTTTGGAATACAAACTTAAAGTAATTTCACTTGACTATGAGCTACTTATGATCTAAGTGAACTGCAAAAACTTATGAAATAAAATACTTTTCCCTAGCTAATGATGCAGAAACACACTCTTCAACCAAAGAAGAAAATGACAAGAGATTTTTTTATTTATTTAAATGCTAGTAAAGCAAGAAAGGGAAAATACTGACAAGCAAAAAACCAAGAAAAACAATTCTAGCTTAAGTCGTAGATCGCAAAGAATCAGGTCAAAAATCACACACTAGCAATTTTTTGTTAAAAACAATGACTCTCACACTTGTCTAAAAACCTTTAAAAATTCTTTTATTTTTATAGAAAAAGTAAGCTAAGAGTAAAATTAATCCTAAGCTACTGACTATTCAAACAGAGATTCAAACACCTGAGAGGAATAATTATTATCAAGGGAAAGGATGACTGCCTTACCCTTAACAAAAAGTATCATGTACAAGCACGCAACTGTTACTCAAACAGCACGCGTGTGAATGCACGTTGAACAGAGACAAAGGGCGTGTACACGCGGGCTGACCTTGTACAGGCCGCATGTATATCTAAACTCTAAGAAAAAATGAAAACAGACAGACCAAACCAGGAAGAGACCACTGATATTGATAACTAGGATCCCTTGAAGGCTTACATACTCTTTTTAATAGAAAAACAAATAATATAAGGAAAAATGATAAAGCAAAAACAATCTGAGATAGGACTGCTAGCAAACAAGACTCAGACATAATTCAAGAAAACCCCCTGAGAATGTGTGATTCTAACAGGGAAGAGGATGACTACCTCTGAAGTCCTCTAAACTCTACATACTACTGCTACCTCTACAGCTAGCATTCACATGTGGGTTGTAAGAGGGTAGGGCGCGGGTACACGCGTGCAGACCTTGTGTAGGCCGCATGTACCTCTGTGGGTCCCGAAAAACATAGTCAAGCAAAAGACAAGGAAATTTGGTATGGAAAACCAGACTCCCTGCTAGCTCAGACCTTACAGAAACGAAAAGAAAAGACAGGCAAGAAAAACTAGTCTTTAAACTACCCAAAAAACTAAATAAAATTCCAGGAACCCTAGAGAGTCTCTCCAGTATGGTTGCTAATTCTGTTGTTGGGGAAAATCACCCTACGGACTAGCAAATAGACTTTAGACTTTGCATGCAGATATGACCGAATAGAAATTACTTTCTACCTTCATCCCTAGATTTAAATCCCCTTTTCTTAGTAAATGCATGGAAAGATCAACCTACCTCGTTTCTGGAATTTGATGTCGATCCTCTGTTGTGCTTGATTCCTTGTTCGCAATACTCCTTCCAAAGCTTACCTGCATCCAAGACAAGAAACAACTATGCATGCATACTACTTATATACTAACGAGTTATAAATCCAAACATAAACTAATCAAACCATTAAAAGTTCATGAATTGGGATGGGAAAATCACTTTTTTTATTACTTTGAATGAGTCAACTTACAAAAGTTGAGACCTGCCACCGCTCCTTGAACCTGATCCTGGGCTCCTCTTCTTCTATCCTCCAACTGCTTTGCTTTGAATCTCCTTTGGCATAAGGAAAGGCTAAATGGTTGGGACAATGGGAATACGTAAATGGGTAGATTTTCTTTGCTATATTTTTCCTCCTTCCAAATGGGACCCCTACCCCTTCTTTTATAAGCTAGAAGGAGCTAGGTATTTGGATGAACCCTCGACCATGCATGGCCAGGAGTTTCAGTTAACTCACCCATAGATTTTTGTTCCGTTGGCAAATTTCCTTTTTTCATTCTTTTCTCGGTCCACGCAGGTTGTTTTGGGTCAGCCAGCGTGTACATGCATGCAGTAATGGATTAGGGTGCATGGGCCTTTATACAAGAGGATTTTCAAAGAGTTGTTCAGCAGTGTTTTGGCAAAGAAGGGATATGAGTTGGCCTGATGCCGTGTAAGCATGTGTGGTGCAATTTAGGGTTATAACAGATGGATTTTCCCTTTCTGTTCTCATTTCATATGTTGTAAGTATTCCATGTAATTCATTCATTCTCAACATATCCAAATCTTGTCTTTATTCTAGAGATGAGATTTTAGGGTCAAATATCATTGGGAGAGATCTCTGTATCTTTTGCACAATAACTGAATTTTCAATCTTTTCTCCCAATCTTCTTATAGTATTCACAATTTCATCAACTTGGAGAAAATAAGATGCAATATCTTCATCTTCCTTCATTCTCATATGTTCAAATTTTCCTCTGTAAGTCTGAATCTTGGCCCCTTTGACTTTAGTGTCTCCTTCATAAACATTCTTGATCTTGTCCCAAATTTCCTTTGTAGAATCACAATTCATTAACTTAATAAATTTTGAACTAGTTAGACCACATAGAATCAAATTTATAGCCTTTGAATTATATCTTCCAAGGTTTTCCCAGCATTATCTATTGGGGGAGAAGTTGGTGCAGTGCATCCATTTACTACATCTTTCCAAACATCAAATCCCTCTACCTGCAAAAATGCTCTCATTCTTATGCTCCAAAAAGCATAATTTTTCCCATCAAACAATGGTTTTCCATTTTTTGTAAATGATCCTTTCTTATACATGATATTCCTTCCAGTGGTTAGACTATTCTTGAAGGAACCCGCTCTGATACCAATTGTAAGAATATTCAAGAATACTGAGAGGGGGGGTGAATCAATATAGAGTTATTTCAACAATTTTAACCTTCAAGCACTACATAAAAATTAACCATTGATCATGCCATTCAACATCACATAAACTCATACACATTTCACACATATTTTTACGTGGAAACCCAACTTGAAGAAAACCAAGGAAACTTTTCTTAAATAATTTCAATATTTTACAAGCACCAACTTGAAGGAAGCACCCACTCCCTGAGTTTTCTAGCACCTACTAGAAGGAGACACCAATCCACTTGGAATATTTTAAATGATGATATAATATCAAATAAACCTTCAAATACAATCCCAAAATCACTTCTTAAATCTGTATAAAAAAGTGCTCAGAACTGTACCTCAAATATGCAAACTTGTAAGATTCACCACGAGCTCAATTTTTTGTTTCTGATTCTAAAACTTCGAACTTGGATATTAGGAGATTTTTTTAATTGCAATTAACAAGAGTAATTCAATTTGGACCTACCAAGATTCAAATATAACCATTTTATCTTGAACACTTGTTTGGGACTACTTTTTGGATTAGTCACAAACCCTAACTTCCAACATGTATAACTTTGTACATGTAATGAATAAGGATCTGAAACATGTACCCAATTTTCTTCGATATCTTCCATAAAATTCCTCCTATTTTATCTCCTTGACTCGTCTCCCAAAAATAATTATAGTGAAAATGGAAAGATGACTTGTTTTAAAGAAGAAAACCCTAGTTTTAAGAACCTTAATTTCCACTGAGTACAAATCCAAACTTCTAATGATCCAAGACCTAAAATTTGTACCATAAATTATTTTCCATCTCTTATGAAATACATCCACATTTCACTATCTTAATCATTATATAAAAAAAATTATATAAAAAATTCCAAGATGACCTTCAAAGGAAACCCTAGAAAAAATCATCACAAGACTTCATTTTCCCTTGGAATTTCGCCCTTCTTCACTTCATCTTCCCTTGAAAATTCACTCCTATAGGTTGAAATTATCTCATGTTACTTGTCTAGGTCAAATTGGTGTGATCCAAATGCCAAATGAGGCTCCTTTTATTTATATGATTCTTGTCCACATGAGGGGGTGCGACCAAGGGCCACGACTTTTGGGTTGCACCTCTTCCTTAAGGATGGTTGACCTTAGGAGCTTCTTTACTTTACTTTAGGGGCTTCTTCTCTTGTCCTTAGGGGATGTTTTCACTTGGATTTAGGGGTTTCTTATCTTATCTTTAGGGTCTTCTCTGCTTGGATTTAGGGGCTTCTTCTCTTCGTTTTAGGGGCTTCTTCACTTGACTTTAGGGGATTATTCACTTGGTTTTAGCGCTTCTTCAAGGCTCCATTTGTGTTCAACTCAAAGTGGGCATGTGGGAACAACCACATGTTATCTCTTCCCATGAGGGACATGCTTAAATTATATTCCATAAGTGGACAACTTTGGAGTTATATACACTTATGTCAAGGCTCCTTGAAGGCTCTTCAAGGCTTCTTCAAGTGGACACATCATCATCACTTTTAGGGGCTTCTGGGATTTTCTTTAGGGGTTCTTCTAAGGTTGAAATCAATGACAACCAATTTTATAACATGTATTCCCATTGTAACATTTGATGATACTATTATCTCTCATGGAATAAAGAGAAAAAGGAATTTTGGCAACCATGAATGTTTTCATTTGTGTATGGGACTATTCTACATGTGCATTTGAATTAAAAGTTTCTTAAGTAACATTTCATGTGGATTGTTTCTGTGTTGGTTATTTCAGCAAATTATTCATTTGTTGTTACTAATGGATATGGTGATAATGTTACATGTATGATTTATAACTCTTTATGATCTATATCTATTACATTATTGTTTTATCATATTACTGTGTGTTATTACCTACTTCTCCATTTGGTAATACAATCTTGTACTATGTCTATCTTGTTGGAAATGATCTTGATCAATATAGGTTATAAACATATTAGAATAGATAGTTTATGTTTCATTTTAATTATGTAAGTTTATATTTAGCGATAATTCTTTGGAGGATATTTCGTCCTCATTTTTTGTAATCTAAATTATTATTGGCAACCAAGCCCACATACTAGTCAGAATTTTCCATACCAAATGAGAACAAATCTAGTTGTGACTCTCCATCAAGAATTTTCCCTTACCTACCTGACAATTCATTTGGACCATGGTCTCTAGAACATGTAGCACAATATATTAGAGGATGTTTACTTTCGTATACCATCAATCATACTAATAGAAAGCAAGGTCTATACCATCCCTTACCTATAACCACTTGACCTTGGGAAATCATTTCCATGGATTTTGTGGGAGTTTTACCAACAACCAGGAAGGGACATGACTATAGTTTGTGGTAGGTGATAGGTCCAGTAATATGTTCATTCTCATGCCTTGTAAAAATACCATTATAGGACAAGAAGAAAAAAACATGTTCTTTGAACAAGTATGGGTGCACTTTGGGATACCAAGGAGCATCATCTTAGACATGGACACTATATTTCTTAGTTCATTTTGGACTACACTTTGGGATAATATGGACGTGAAGTTGAATATATCTACAACATTCCATCCACAGAAAGATGGGTAGAAGGAAGTAGTCAATGAGAATTTGGTGCATTTTTTGAGGGGTTACAATATGAAGCATCCGAAGAAAAAGGATTAAAATCTAATCTATGTTCATCACTCTTATAAAAGAAAAGTCCATACTTCTACTTGTAAGTCCCCTTTTGAAACTTTCTTTAGGTATTTTTCTCCTTTTCTCTTGGATGTTGCATATGTACAATGAGGAGTGAGGGAAGACACCATGGGAGAAGCATTAAAATAAGAGACTTTTATCAAAAATATTAGGTAAATCCATTTGAAAGTACATAAGATGTTGAAAATGTCATAGGAAAGGTACAAGGCATTACATGATTAGCATAGAACAAAAAATTCATTCAAAGTAGGAGATAGAGTTTGGTTACATATGAAAAAGTAAATACTAAAAGGTCTTGGTAAGAAGATCAAGACTCTGTGGTATGGCCCTTTCAAGTTATTGGAGGAGGTGGGAGATGACTCCTACATAATAAGTCTACCCCAATACATGTGCATTTACTTAGTATTGAATGTGGATAATTCAAAACTCTATGAGCCTTCTATGTTGGATTAGGAGGAGCATGTCCTACCTACCATAGAGAACTTAACACCATATGTTTAGGAAAAGTTGGCAAAAGACATGTTTTTGTAAAAGCAAATAGAGCTACAAGAAATGGGAAACATGAGCTTTGGAAGATTGGGTTGAAAGGACAACTTCCAGGAAAATAAAAATGGTACTCCAGGGAGAAGGTAGAGGGAAAAATTCTTCACCTCATTCAGTAAAGATTTTGGGTACCAAAAACGTCCCTAAATGGGGAGTTGCAATCCATGTCAAATAATTCTTTTATTCTTCATCTATAATTATTCTCTCAAAGTGGAAAAAATTAGAGGAATCAACTTATAGAGCCATTTTAGCGACATGTCACAATTTGGGAAATTGGTTCTAAAAAACCGCCTGAAATATTTTGGATCCATTTTGAGGCATTGAATTGAATTCATTTTTGGTCCAAGCCTACTATGGATAAATATTAATATATTCTACACACCAATACATTTCCAATGGTTCAAGAATCACTTCAGTCAGAGTTCATATGTGAAACTTCTGCCTCTCGCAAGTTGGCCTACTGTGTTGACCACCATTGTATGAGTGGATGCCATGTTATCCTCCATTACACAAAACATGTGGGGCTAGCAACAAGGGAAATTTAAATAAGATTCTATAAGTTCCAAACCTTATCACTAATTGAGGGTTGAGGAAGTCAAAACTCTACCCCTAGATGGCTATTGGGCTATGTTAAATATCAGACTGCTAGGAGGAGAAGGGGTTCCATTATTTTTCATTGTATATTGTTCCATGTCTAAGAAAAACATACGAGAGTGGTATTTTATGAGAATAATAGAGGAGGATGAGGATTATATAGCATCTATTTAGGACACATTGTCAAAAGGTAACTCCATAGTGGGTTCTCATTCCTTTGTATGTGCATTTTATAACTGAATCAAAGAGAGAAGAGCATATGCCTCACCTTTAGCTGGGCTTTCTCCCATATTAGTTTTCTCAGGTCAAAAATTATATTCATTTGTGTGGATGGTGTGTATTTTCTGTTTTTTCTTTCATTTTTATATTTCAGTTATTTCTTAAATTCAAGCAAAGCTAGTAATTAATTAAGTAATCTCATATAAGAAATAAAGTGCAAAACTATAAGAATTCAGAATAGTTTAAGATCTTTTGTGATGAACTATTCTAGTGGAATATCCATGGCAGTTTATGGATCATCCCTTATGATCATCCACCCTATCATGTGATGTAAGTGTTGTTGCATGTATTGTACTAGCTACATGTATTGTGTTGGAATCCTTATTGCTTTGTCTTCGCCATTATTTAAACTCTATAGAAATTGAGTATTAATTTGGTTCTACTCCTCTTGAGTTCTTATCAACCTCTCATTGTCTTCGATGTAGATTTTCACTTCCATATTTAGTATTTACATTGTCTCATCAACCAATTATGTTGACTCTACTTTGTTTCTATTCCCATTATATTTTGTTTCTTCATTTCCCATTATAATATTTAGACCCATGATTTCATCTTCATGGCCATAAGAACCTTGTGCATCATTGATCTCTATATTCCTCATTTAGGAACAAGATCTATTCTACCTATACCACTAATTATGCAAAAATGTGCATGCAAAAATTACTATTATATGAAATATCATTGTTATATTATCACAATTTTACAATTCTAGAACACTTTTTAGATATTTATACCCCTTTAAGGCCACCAATCATATTCTTTCTAATTTCTTGAGAATTCTTATACTCAGCTCCCAATTCAAGGGTTATATATCAATTATTCACCTCAAGATATTAGCAATAATTATTTTGTTTCTCAATTATGAGATGAGCATGAAGTTCTGGCCTTCTGAAGTTGTCTCATTTTTACTCGATTGTCCCATTTTCTCATTGGTGCAAATTGATTAATAAGCCTACTTCCACCACTTGCAAAAGAAAATATGAAAATAAATAGGAAATTTTTTATATTAAGAATACATAATAATCATGATGTTGAATACACAAAAACTTTCATATTTGGTATTTGATGCTCCAATTTTGTATCAATATGGAATTGTCAAATTTCTCTTTTTTGTATTTTCTGCGAACTTGGAATTTTTAGCAAAAACAATTATCTCCAAAAGAGAGAAAAACTAAGGAAACTTTATTAATTCAAATTTGTTTGTCTTGTTGAGAAGGTAAAATTTTAAGTAAATTTTTCCATATTTGTGATCTAGGGTCCCAAAAAAACTCCAAAAAGTCTACTCAATAATGGATTTTCAATTGTTTTCTTGTCCCCATTCAAAAATTTTGGAATATATACAAAATATCCATTGTGTTTCATTATGTCTGGTCTCCTAACGCGCTATAAAAATTTCATTAGAAACAAGGCCTCTATTAAGGAGCACCATCCTATTCTTCAAAAACCAAAACCATTAACCTGTAGTTTCTGGAAACCTACACTAGAATTGGCCAATGGCCCTCACTAACACATTTTTAATCCTCGTCACTATGGACATTCTTATGAAATACCACTTTATTTTGATCTTTCTACTTTTGTTTGGAGAAAACAAGATTTTGACTTTAAAATTTTAAAAAAATCATGCAATCACCTTGACTTCCTATGTGACACATCCTACATCTCATTTCATCCAACTTTTCCTTCGTATATTTTTTTATCTTTGTGTGTGATCTTTTATCACCTTGACTTTCTATGTGACACATCTTACATCTCATTTCATCCAACTTTTCCTTCGCATATTTTTTATCTACATCTCATTTCATCCAACTTTTTCTTCGCATATTTTTTTATCTTTGTGTGCGATCTTTTATCTCATGCTATGTTACATATCAATTTTCTTTGAATGTGATTTATTGCATATGAGTAAACTTTCCAAATTTGTGGTGTATTGCACTGAAACTTACTTTCAATGTGACACATCGCACTTCCCAAAACTTTGCATCGCCACAACTCATCTTTGAAACTTCATAACTTTGTGGTGTATCACAATCTACGTAAAATAGTATCCTTGCGATAAAATTCACATTCCCTTCCTTTATTGCATCATCAGAAAGCTTCCCCCTTCGCAATGTATCGCACCGAAATTATTTAATTGGTGTGATACATTGCATCATACGAAACATTAGATTCGTGTGACACGCAAAACTCTCAAGTTTTTCAAAGGTTTCTAAGTCTCAACATATTTCTCGCGAGGAAACTTATCTCTCGCAGGGTCTCAACTAGAAAAAGTGTTCCTTTGTGATGTATACCAAAATTATTTTGGCACGATACATTCCATTACACCAAAAATCTTCCTAGTTTGTAGACCTTTTGAGCAAAATCAAGTTACAAGTTGCTTTATGAGTGGTGATTATATTCTCCACAGAAGATAGTATTAGAGAGTTCAATATCTCTAATAATTCATCAATTCGAGTCATTTAGACACTGACTTATACCTAAAGGGTTTCTTGCAACTTCACCAGCCAATGAAAAGAGTAGGATTATACAGAAAACGCACCATTTACATTGCAATTCAACTTGATTTCAACCCATTTACATTGCAATTCAACTTGATTTCAAAAAACACAAGTAAACTTACAAACCAGACTATTTGCAAATTACTATTATTCTTGTGAATGCCTCTTCACAACAATGTCAATGTTATTTCCTTTAATTTCAGAAATTTCCAATAATGCTCTGGCTACAAGTTTTACAGTTTCATTCCTTGTTGTCTCTTTGTAATTATTTTCTAAAAAAATCTCTGATAGAAATTGAATTTCTTCATATCGAATTTTCCTTCCATGCTAAAAATGTACTAGATGTATCTATTTGGAAAAGATAAAGAGCACATGTATATGTATCAAATCCTACAACGAGTGTGGATAGCCCAAAGGACCTCACACTGCCACTTTGTTTGTACTTCTGTTAGAGACTGAGTGATATATTCTATAGTAACTGGATCCTCACCAATCAGTGCACTATTGAGAGTTATAGCATTCAGTTCTTTTCTCAACGACAATATTTCCTCCATCTCATGAAAGTATTCGCAATACAGGAAACACTCGATCATCTTAACGAGTATCATAGAGTGACTGTCAGAGTTAAAAACATATAATATTTCCCTCTTCCCTGAGGATGACCATTACATTCACGAGTGTAATGGTCCTAATTATTTTCTCCTGAATTCTTCGAAGAATACATGGCATGACCTTCAATCACTTCAATAACAAAACCTGAAACCTTCGAATCTAATAACCCCATCTTTCACTCAGACAAGAAAATTATCGAAGCAATTAATGCACATGAGTACCCATGGGATGTCATGCACCATCATTCTTATTTTCTCCCTCTAATTTCATTCACCATAAAAAAATAAAAAAAAAATCTTTGAATTAGTTCTCCAAAAAAACAAATGAAACCAATGATTTTGTATCTCTAAAACATGTTGAATTAGTTCTCCACCAAAACCAATGATTTTGTATCTCTAAGACATGTTGATTGGTTTGAAAACCCAACTCCTTCTCTTGATGCCTTCAAGGAAGGAAACAAGGCTATTATGTTCCCGAGCATCATGGTATTCTAAAAGAGTAGTGTTTCTCTCAAACCATGTAAAATTCTAAATTAATTTTAGTTTAAAACCAACGTGAAATATAACACACATGCATTCAACTTTCAAACTTTTTAAAGAATTACATATTTATGACAATGATGGTGGTGGTGGTTAGCATCCAATGAGATCAAATTTGGTCTCTTGAACCTTAAGAAACGTAACAAATTACTTGTATTTTTATTTAATTTTATTTATGTGCTAGAAAATATTTAAGAGAAGAATTCCTAAATCACCATAGTTTTGATAAGTTAATGCTTAGGGAGGCCGATATTGTAACAAATATTTTGACATTGTGATCTAATGTGGCTATACGTAGGACATTTTAAGAGAAATTGATTTTCATCTTCAATCCTCTTAATGTCACAAAGATGACAAATTATTTCAACCCACAATGTTCTAGGAACTATCTAGCACCTTGTTTCATAATGGAGCTCGTGAGAGTGTGTTCTTATTTTAACAATGTTTAATTTCTTCTTTATTCTAATCAAAATCAAGATATATTTTTGATCTTCTAGATTAACGTTGATCACCTCAAAACAAAAAATATGCTATCAACATTAAAGAAAAAGAAAGAAAAGTGTTTACTTCCAATGACTAGCCACTCTACATACTTTTGATACACTCATAGTGAAATAAATTGAAAATAAATCACATGTAATTCTAGTTTATATCACTATGGGTCTACCTATAAAAATATAAAATGAAGATACAATTATATATATATATATATATATATATATATATATATATATATATATATATATATATATATATATATAT
>ML776998.1:326757-363909 GCA_009831015.1 Picea engelmannii
TTTGAGAGAGTGACATGACATATTTATACTTATAGAATATTTCTGATGTTTATTTGTTATATATAAATAATAATAATAAATAAATAAATATAAACTTTTTATTTACATATAAATAATAAAAATAAATAATTTTTAATATTTTATATAAATATATAAATGTTTTATTTTAATTTTTTTTATATAAATAATAAAAAATAATTGTCTTTTTAATGGTTCTTTCAACTTTGATTGGTTCCTTACTTTTTAGTCTGTTTTCATTGGTTGGTTCCTTACTTTTTAAGTCTGTTCTCATTTTTTTTTAATGGGTTGCTTTTGGTTCCGTTTTTTCTATTACAAATCATCTTTAATTTTTTATTTTTTATCAATTTTTTTCCGATTGTTTTTTCTCTTTATTTATTAGGTTTTTTTGTTTTTCTTATTTCGCGTTCTTATCCCTATTTTCTTTTCCCCGCCCTATATTAATAGTATCTTCTTTTCTTTTTTCCTTTTATATGTTGTTGTGTAATTTTTATGTGTTATTATGTATAGTTAATATTAATTCGTATAAGACGATAACTAATTAAATATTATTTCGTTATTATTTTAGGTTGATTTTATCTTATATCTCAAGTTTTTCTATTTATTTAAAAAAAAATATTTTTATTATCTATCTTTCTTTATGACTATTTTATACTTTTTAATTCTTTGATTTTAATTTCATTAATTTTCTTTTTTCCCCTTATTTCTTGAATTATAATGATAAAACTAATATCATACTAATCTTTAAGATTCTTCTTCTTTAAGTTTTTCATGTTTTAGTTTTTTAGTTTTTTAACTTATGATTTTTTTCACTTTTTTTATATATTAATTTAGATTTATTTTAGTTTTGGTTTAAAAAAAAAATCAAGCTTATTTATAAAAAAAATTAATAAATTTAAAATTTAAATGGACATAATTACATTTATAATTAATAAATTTAAAATTTAAATGGGCATAATTACATTTATAATGGATTTAGATTGTATATATGGAAAATTAAACATCCTGTCAATATAACACTTATTGGGTGTAGCTTGGATGGTTGGGAGGAATGATTGTTATCCTCTCCACCAAAAACAAGAGATTATTTGGATTTCTTTCCAAGATCACTAAAGTTTTGATGACTTGGAAAGTTAGGAATGTCAATATTGTACAAATATTTGGAAATTGGGATCTAATTTGATTATACTCAAGGAATTCTAGGAGAAAGTACTTTTCATCTTCAACCCTCTTGGTGTCACTAAGGTGACATATGCTTTCTTGCCATGGTGTTTTGGCTATTGTCCAAAGCCCGGTTTCATTATGCACTTCATGACAAATTCAAGGTTACAGTTAACCACCTCCTTATAATATCTTAATTTTCTTTTATCCTCTACTTCTTTATTGCACCATAGATTCCATGTTGTTTGTCTTGTTCTTGTACATTATGTACCTAATCATAGTTGTGTTCTCAATGAGGGAATGAGTAAGGTAGGGTGTATTTCCCTTGATATTGACATTATAAGTTATAAAATTATTTTGGATCTGCTCTATTTCTCCATGATTCTACAAAATCTCACATCCATCCCTATAATATAACACGAGTAATAAGAGGCTCAAAGAAGAGTCTTTTCTTATCCCATACTCAAAGGTTTGTATATATATATATATATATATATATATATATATAAAGCTATTAATATTGAAAAGTTGGCTTGAGGTTCAAGCTATCATGTTATTAAATAGACTGTAGGATGATAGATTTCACATTATCTTCATTGTAATGTGACTAAATCAAGTGTTTGTGCTTTTAATGTCCTTGTATTCTATATGATGTAGAATACCTCAAATATTTTATATAAATTTTCTCAATTTGATAATGTTATGTTAAATACAATTTTATAATAATTTTTTGGTATGCATAGATTTTCTTTTTCTTTAAAACAATTTTTTTTTGTATTCATAACAAAATTTTAAAAAAAAAATTATTATAATACATAATATTTAAATCACAGTAATGGTTGTGTTAATAAAAATTAATCCTAATAAAACTAATTTTACAAACTTTACCTTACTAGATGATTATGAAAACAACCTATAGGTGATCTCTCTGCAGCTTTGAATGACAAAAAATTAGAGTACTGAATGGGAAGTTGACCAACTATCAAAGGAAACTTTGCTACTGGATGAGGATGGAATATATTTTGCAATGAATACAAAAGGACAATCAAAAAAATTCTAAATATTAGCTATTAGTTAATACATCACTGTTGCAAGGTTGCAAAAATGATTTTTTTGTATTTTGAAATAAATATGTAAAACAGAGGTTACATTCCACAGAATGACAATCAGAAAATTTAAAAAGATTAGCTATTAGTTAATAGATCACTGTTGCAAGGTTGCAAAAATGGTTTTTTTTTGTATTTTTATATTAATATGTAAAAGAAAGGTTACATTCCATAGAAAGACAATCAGAAAATTTTGAAAGATTAGTTAATACATCATTGTTGCAAGGTTGCAAAAATGGTTTTTATTTTATTTTTAAATAAATATGTAAAAAAGGTTACATTCCACATAAGGACAAACAGAAAATTTAGAAAGATTAGTTATTAGTTAATACATCACTCTTTCAAGGTTTGAAAAATGGTTTTTTGGTATTTTGAAATAAATATGTAAAACAGAAGTTACATTCAACAGCATATAGGTGGCAGCTTACTAGAGTATAGTGTAATGTGATCAAAACTTATGTTCTTATAATTTTGGAAAAAATGAACTTAGTCCTGTTCCAGTTGGTAAAAGACCTTTTATATTTATCACTAATATAAGTTATTTTTTTATTGAAAAAAAAAGAGTGCTTGTGCAATTTCTACCTACCTAATTATGATGATGATTTCAGTATGAAAAATAATAAAACCTGCTTTCTGAACATTAAAAATTAAAGAAAGTGCGAAAACATTGCAAACAAAGCTCAACTGAATTGGATAAGTAGTTTGGGAAACGGATATCTTACTCTCCGAACGTTCAGAAGTGCAGCGAAGGAAACAAATTAGTACAGATTCATTTTCAAACCCCACTAGCGCCCTTAAATAACAGAGGGACGATGACGAAAGACATTAAACATATACAGAAAGTAAAAATCTGAGCTTCCTGGTCTGCTTGTTCCAGATCAGGTTAGGGAAATCTTTAGAAATTTACCAACCCCGACACAGTGTGACAATCTCTGTTGTTCCCACCACATATACACGTTACTGTGTACAGCATGCTTATGATCACCCTTGATTGTTCAGTTTGAGATTCGACCTGCCGACTTGCCTGCTAGACCTGGCAGGCAGAATCAGCAATTGAATTTGAATACTCATGTGCGAGTGCATGCATGGCCTGAACCTGCATCTTAAGGGCCAAGATGTAATCCGCGGCCTCTCTTAAGAAAACAGGCGTGTCCAGTCCCCGGCTTCCTGGAACGAGAGCCCTCAGGGTTTGCATACGAGAAGCCACGATGCCTTCTGCTTCTTCGTTGCCCGTGCTGGCGAGATTCTTGTAAGCACCCTTAGGTTTGCAGGGTCTGGTTTTGGCAGACGCCGGTCTTCTTTTTCCGCGGGAATTTCCTCTTGATTTAACTGCTCGCCGTCGGCAGTGGGATTTGTTGGGCCTGAGAAGGTATCTGCCGATGATGGCCCGGCTCCACGCCGTTCGACCCCTTGACATCACGGCCAGTGACAGATCCGCGGCCGACTTCACAGCTCGACATCCAGCCGTAACGCAGGTCGCCGGTTCGATTCTTCGACGGCGCAGTGCAGCCACCAGGCGGCTCAAATACATCCTTTGGAAACTAGACCTCCATGCCGCCTCTTGCACAGCTCGAGAAGGCTGCTCCATATAATAAGCAGCTCGACGAATTACAAAACCTCGACGACTGCAGACATGTAATGAGGTGCTGCTGCTCCTGGGCAGGCCTTAAGGAGACTCGTGCCTTCATTTCATTTCATGCATGTGAGGGACTGCAGACTAACCGTACGCGGTCCCCCACTCCGATCACATGGGAGGCCGTCACTGTTGTCGCTTTTTCTTTTCAACATTAAATGACTGCCAGCGTGGACCACGTCGTTGTGGACTCTGGTGATCAGCTAGGTTTCGCCAGGAATCGTCGTGGTCCTGGTGGTCTGCTAGGTTTCGCCAGGAATCGTGCGCATCCGTGTGCGATTCGCGTACTCCCGATTCCTTTTGAAATGGTAGATTAAGGTAGCCAACTTTTTTCTTATTTTCATTAAGAGGTTTCGAATTTAATTTAGTTTTTTGAAATGGTAGATTAAGGTAGCCAACTTTTTTCATATTTTCATTAAGAGGTTTTTAATTTAATTTATTTTTTAAGTTTTATTTTGATTTATTAATTTTTGAAAAATGATGATAATTTGTTTAGCTTCAAAATGGGTTAAAATTAATCTGTATTTAATAATTCATTTTATTAATTTTAATATCTTATAATTAAATGGCTTCTCGGATATTTATAATTAAATCTAATTAAGTTTTTTTTGTTAAATAAAACAAGTTATAAACTATATTAAATAAAACAATTTATATAAAAAAATTCTTTCATTTTTCATTAATTTAATTTTAAGTCATAATTTTTTATAATATTTTTTAAAAACAATTTATTAAATTGAGTTTTTTTTTTTTAATTTAAAATACATTTTTCACTAATTTCATTTTTTTTCCAAAAATTACTAATGAAAAAGAAAGTGTAATTTCACTTTTAAAAACAAAGAAATCAAAATTAAAAATATTGAATACTAAATTTTTCTAAAAGTGTCATGCTGCAACTTTCACGTGTCATTACTTACATTCACATGCCATCACTAACTTGTATTCACTAAAAAAATATTATTGTCACTTTCCAAGTAACGTTTTGATTTTGACATGTCACTACTTATTGACTTTTATTCACTAAAAAAATATTATTGTCACTTCCCAAGTAACATTTTGATTTTGACGTGTCACTACTTACATTCACATGTCATCACTGACTTCTATTCACTAAAAAAAAATATTATTGTCACTTCCCAAGTAATGTTTTGATTTTGACGTGTCATTACTCACATTCACATGCCATCACTGAAAAACCCACAAGAATTGCCATGGTGAACTTACTGACGAGAGTGTTTTTAGTCAACAAGAGTCGTTGATTCGCCGAGAGGTCATATCAATGAGATCTAGACCATAAATATTTTCATGGACTATTCCACTAGGATTATTAGGATGTAGTGTTTAGAAGGATCCAAGAAGAACGCATGGAAGGAATTTCCAATAGAGATATCCCGAAAATGAAAGTCCAAATGGTTTAGATCCATAGATCTGTTGGAGGTTTGACCGATGAGATCTGAGTCGTTGATCTCATCATGGGTTTGGCCTAGCATAAATCCCCATCAAAATCATGAAACTTGTTAATCGTGAAGCGGATTTGAGATCCTAATGAAACCTTGATCGTTAGATCTGGGGATCCGATGACCGTCAAATCTGTTAGAAAACTCTAGTTCATAAAGAAATTTTCAGGAAGAATCCATAAGGTCGTGGTTGACAATATTTCCTGATAACAAAATCCTGAGTAGATGTGGGTCATTGATCTACCGACGAGTCAACTAGATAAGATCTCATCCATAGATTTTTCTGTGCACCCCACATGTTGAGAAATTAGAGGAGTTTGGGTCAGGATGATAACTGCCATGTGGTTTGGGGGTTCCGAGGGAATTGAGACAGTTGTTTCTCCTGATTTCACATCTATTGTATCTTTCAGGAGTAAGGTGGTTGGAAGGAAACATTCATAAGAAATGGTTTGCATTGCATAACATGTATCAGAAAGAGGGAAATTTAGACTCACCACAAACCATTGATTAATGACTTGGATTGGATCATTATATTATTTTTCATCTATCTCAATGCTTTCTGAGTGGAAAAAATTGGAGGAATTTATTTTTTAAGTTTTATTTTTATTTATTAAATTTTTTTAAATGATGATAATTTGTTTATCTTTAAAATGGGTTAAAATTAATGTGTACTTATTAATTCATTTAATTAATTTTAATATTTTATAATTAAATTGCCCCTAGAGCGTAGAACAGTTGGTGATAGAGTGTGAATTTTGTTATGTGAATTCACCGCTTCGACTAGCCTTGTGGTCGTTGGTAGTCTCACTGGTTGTTGATTTCCCCAATCATATATATATATATATATATATATATATATATATATATATATATATATATATATATATATATATATATATATATATATATATATATATATATATNAAAAAAAAAGAGTGCTTGTGCAATTTCTACCTACCTAATTATGATGATGATTTCAGTATGAAAAATAATAAAACCTGCTTTCTGAACATTAAAAATTAAAGAAAGTGCGAAAACATTGCAAACAAAGCTCAACTGAATTGGATAAGTAGTTTGGGAAACGGATATCTTACTCTCCGAACGTTCAGAAGTGCAGCGAAGGAAACAAATTAGTACAGATTCATTTTCAAACCCCACTAGCGCCCTTAAATAACAGAGGGACGATGACGAAAGACATTAAACATATACAGAAAGTAAAAATCTGAGCTTCCTGGTCTGCTTGTTCCAGATCAGGTTAGGGAAATCTTTAGAAATTTACCAACCCCGACACAGTGTGACAATCTCTGTTGTTCCCACCACATATACACGTTACTGTGTACAGCATGCTTATGATCACCCTTGATTGTTCAGTTTGAGATTCGACCTGCCGACTTGCCTGCTAGACCTGGCAGGCAGAATCAGCAATTGAATTTGAATACTCATGTGCGAGTGCATGCATGGCCTGAACCTGCATCTTAAGGGCCAAGATGTAATCCGCGGCCTCTCTTAAGAAAACAGGCGTGTCCAGTCCCCGGCTTCCTGGAACGAGAGCCCTCAGGGTTTGCATACGAGAAGCCACGATGCCTTCTGCTTCTTCGTTGCCCGTGCTGGCGAGATTCTTGTAAGCACCCTTAGGTTTGCAGGGTCTGGTTTTGGCAGACGCCGGTCTTCTTTTTCCGCGGGAATTTCCTCTTGATTTAACTGCTCGCCGTCGGCAGTGGGATTTGTTGGGCCTGAGAAGGTATCTGCCGATGATGGCCCGGCTCCACGCCGTTCGACCCCTTGACATCACGGCCAGTGACAGATCCGCGGCCGACTTCACAGCTCGACATCCAGCCGTAACGCAGGTCGCCGGTTCGATTCTTCGACGGCGCAGTGCAGCCACCAGGCGGCTCAAATACATCCTTTGGAAACTAGACCTCCATGCCGCCTCTTGCACAGCTCGAGAAGGCTGCTCCATATAATAAGCAGCTCGACGAATTACAAAACCTCGACGACTGCAGACATGTAATGAGGTGCTGCTGCTCCTGGGCAGGCCTTAAGGAGACTCGTGCCTTCATTTCATTTCATGCATGTGAGGGACTGCAGACTAACCGTACGCGGTCCCCCACTCCGATCACATGGGAGGCCGTCACTGTTGTCGCTTTTTCTTTTCAACATTAAATGACTGCCAGCGTGGACCACGTCGTTGTGGACTCTGGTGATCAGCTAGGTTTCGCCAGGAATCGTCGTGGTCCTGGTGGTCTGCTAGGTTTCGCCAGGAATCGTGCGCATCCGTGTGCGATTCGCGTACTCCCGATTCCTTTTGAAATGGTAGATTAAGGTAGCCAACTTTTTTCTTATTTTCATTAAGAGGTTTCGAATTTAATTTAGTTTTTTGAAATGGTAGATTAAGGTAGCCAACTTTTTTCATATTTTCATTAAGAGGTTTTTAATTTAATTTATTTTTTAAGTTTTATTTTGATTTATTAATTTTTGAAAAATGATGATAATTTGTTTAGCTTCAAAATGGGTTAAAATTAATCTGTATTTAATAATTCATTTTATTAATTTTAATATCTTATAATTAAATGGCTTCTCGGATATTTATAATTAAATCTAATTAAGTTTTTTTTGTTAAATAAAACAAGTTATAAACTATATTAAATAAAACAATTTATATAAAAAAATTCTTTCATTTTTCATTAATTTAATTTTAAGTCATAATTTTTTATAATATTTTTTAAAAACAATTTATTAAATTGAGTTTTTTTTTTTTAATTTAAAATACATTTTTCACTAATTTCATTTTTTTTCCAAAAATTACTAATGAAAAAGAAAGTGTAATTTCACTTTTAAAAACAAAGAAATCAAAATTAAAAATATTGAATACTAAATTTTTCTAAAAGTGTCATGCTGCAACTTTCACGTGTCATTACTTACATTCACATGCCATCACTAACTTGTATTCACTAAAAAAATATTATTGTCACTTTCCAAGTAACGTTTTGATTTTGACATGTCACTACTTATTGACTTTTATTCACTAAAAAAATATTATTGTCACTTCCCAAGTAACATTTTGATTTTGACGTGTCACTACTTACATTCACATGTCATCACTGACTTCTATTCACTAAAAAAAAATATTATTGTCACTTCCCAAGTAATGTTTTGATTTTGACGTGTCATTACTCACATTCACATGCCATCACTGAAAAACCCACAAGAATTGCCATGGTGAACTTACTGACGAGAGTGTTTTTAGTCAACAAGAGTCGTTGATTCGCCGAGAGGTCATATCAATGAGATCTAGACCATAAATATTTTCATGGACTATTCCACTAGGATTATTAGGATGTAGTGTTTAGAAGGATCCAAGAAGAACGCATGGAAGGAATTTCCAATAGAGATATCCCGAAAATGAAAGTCCAAATGGTTTAGATCCATAGATCTGTTGGAGGTTTGACCGATGAGATCTGAGTCGTTGATCTCATCATGGGTTTGGCCTAGCATAAATCCCCATCAAAATCATGAAACTTGTTAATCGTGAAGCGGATTTGAGATCCTAATGAAACCTTGATCGTTAGATCTGGGGATCCGATGACCGTCAAATCTGTTAGAAAACTCTAGTTCATAAAGAAATTTTCAGGAAGAATCCATAAGGTCGTGGTTGACAATATTTCCTGATAACAAAATCCTGAGTAGATGTGGGTCATTGATCTACCGACGAGTCAACTAGATAAGATCTCATCCATAGATTTTTCTGTGCACCCCACATGTTGAGAAATTAGAGGAGTTTGGGTCAGGATGATAACTGCCATGTGGTTTGGGGGTTCCGAGGGAATTGAGACAGTTGTTTCTCCTGATTTCACATCTATTGTATCTTTCAGGAGTAAGGTGGTTGGAAGGAAACATTCATAAGAAATGGTTTGCATTGCATAACATGTATCAGAAAGAGGGAAATTTAGACTCACCACAAACCATTGATTAATGACTTGGATTGGATCATTATATTATTTTTCATCTATCTCAATGCTTTCTGAGTGGAAAAAATTGGAGGAATTTATTTTTTAAGTTTTATTTTTATTTATTAAATTTTTTTAAATGATGATAATTTGTTTATCTTTAAAATGGGTTAAAATTAATGTGTACTTATTAATTCATTTAATTAATTTTAATATTTTATAATTAAATTGCCCCTAGAGCGTAGAACAGTTGGTGATAGAGTGTGAATTTTGTTATGTGAATTCACCGCTTCGACTAGCCTTGTGGTCGTTGGTAGTCTCACTGGTTGTTGATTTCCCCAATCATATATATATATATATATATATATATATATATATATATATATATATATATATATATATATATATATATATATATATATATATATATATATATATATGACTTTTTATTGAATAAGAAGATTAAATAAAACAAGTTATAAACTATATTAAATAAAACAATCTATAAACAAAAAAAAACATATAAAACAAAATTAAAAATATTTAATAGGAAATTTTTCTAAAAATGTCCTGGTGCAAATTTCACCTTTCATTACTTACTTTCACATGCCATGACTTTTATTCACTAAAAAGAAAAAAAATATTATTGTCACTTCCCAAGTAATGTTTTGATTTTGACGTGACCAATTCTATATATTTTTATTTTAATGTTCGTATGAGAACAAGTAATTATGAGTATCAAGGTGGTTTAGATTGGAGATTAGAGATCAGGGGGAATCTTCGCCAGTATGGAAAAACCTTTTAAAAACGAAACCACTTTTAGATCATTGGCTCTGTTGGAAGGCGGGTAATGGGGTTTCTATACAGGCTGGCAGTGTTATAATCCTAAATTTCACCATACATGCATACCTGGCATCAAGCCATCACTGAGCAAATCTTCTTAAAAACCACATTTTTGAAGATGTACGCGCCCTGCACCATTCCTTCCTGCATACACACGCTTGTTGCACAACTACAGCTCGCGTACGTACACTAGCTGAGACATTGCAGCCTGCGTATACTCACAAAAGTTGTAAAAAATAAAAATTTGCAAGGAATTCATTGAGATTACAGGCTATTGGGTAGTTTTCCAACTATCCCATGGCCTATATACCGTCACCCAACCGAATAACCATCCTTTTTCTCATATAAAAGGAGGTATTGGGGACTCATTCCAAAGCTAAGCATAAGAACTGTGAAACTCTGCCCATTTCACTTTCCCCCCTTGCCCTAAGAATTTGTAGCCACATTGTGAGTTTTGAGCCACAATTCCATATTCTTGCCTTTTTCCTCATTCATAAGCCTATGGCTCCTGGGATGTAGAACAGTTGGTGATGGAGTGTATTGTTCTTTATGTGAACTCACCCCTTGACTAACTTTGTGGTCTTTGGCATGCCTGGGGTTGTAGTGGTAGCAGTGGAATAAGTTGTTGATTTCTCCAGTGAAAAAAAAAATATTTATAATTAAATCTAATTGAGTTTTTTATTAAATAAAAAGATTAAAAAAAATTTATAAACTATATTAAATAAAACAATCTATATAAAAAATTCTTTCATTTTTCATTAATTTAATTTTAAGTCATAATTTTTTATAATATTTTCTAAAAACGATTTATTAAATTGATTTTTTTTTTTAAATTTAAAATACATTTTTCACTAATTTCATTTTTTTCCAAAAATTACTAATGAAAATGAAAGTGTAATTTCACTTTTAAAAACAAATAAATCAAAATTAAAAATATTGAATACTAAATTTTTCTAAAAGTGTCATGCTGCAACTTTCACGTGTCATTACTTACATTCACATGCCATCACTGACTTTTATTCACTAAAAAAAATATTATTGTCACTTCCCAATTAATGTTTTGATTTTGACGTGTCACTACTTACATTCACATGTCATCACTGACTTCTATTCACTAAAAAAAAATATTATTGTCACTTCCAAAGTAATGTTTTGATTTTGATGTGTCATTACTCACATTCACATGCCATCACTAACTTTTATTCACAAAAAAAAAATGTTGTTGTCACTTCCCAAGCAATGATTTGATTTTGAGGTGACCAATTCTATATATTTTTATTTTTATTTTAATGTTCTTAAACAAATACTTATTGATGTGACCAATATTATAATTTTTACACCGAAAGGCGTACACCTATTGATAATGGGCACAATTAATCACCTTTTAATCTAAAATTCTAATCTTATGGCTAACAATTGAAGATGCTAGCATATTCTTAGTCGTCCTCCAAAATCAATGAATGTGATTTACTCTTCATAACTTCCTTGTATTTTTGAATGCATACGTTACCCTATTTACTTTTTAACATTTACCTAATCATATTAAGAAATTACTGTAGCACCATATGATTGCCACATTTAAATAATTACCCTTTGGATTTCCTCAACTGTCATGTTTCATATTGGAACGCCCACCCATGAACGTTTCATTTTCTCCATGAGTGTTTCATTTTCTGTTGTCGCGTTTCATATTGGATCGCCGACCCATGAGCGTTTGCATTTCATTTTTGCATGAGGGTTTCATTTTCTGTGATTTACAGATGGATTAGTAACTAGACCAGCATTCCATCATGCCATTGCATCGGAACATCCATACCCATGAAGGTCTTGCTCTCCCTTAACATGGCTCCCGATCTCATCACCTATAATCTGCAAAAGAAGTCTGGTGCGTGTCCAGGAAGAGCACAGTGGAGAGCAAAAGAAGTCTGGTGCATGTCCAGGAGAGGCACAGTCTTGAATGATTATGGAGAGGCGAACACAGTTTCTATTGAACCAGATACCAGCAACCAGATACAGAGTCTTGGTAAGGTTCCCTGAATGGTGAATCTGTGAAGCTACATGTGAAGTTTTGTTTTTGTTTCTTTCCCATCATTTTACTTTGCATACTAGTTTAAATTAAGAGGATCGTGCTTCCTTGTATTACTGAGAATTCTGTATATAATACATTGTTTAATCATTGTAATCGCCTATCGGCGTTCATCAACCACAACTTAAGTGGTTGTGCTAGTCTATATTCTTATCAATTCTCATCTACTTTCTCAATTTCTATATTCAATATAGTACTTATTTACTTTGTGAGTGTCTAGCCACTTGTGGCTTATTCACTTGTTTATCTATGCACATGTTAGAGGTTTAGAATATATATAAAGATAGAATGATGAGTACAACCATTATTTTTTTAATTACACTTATTCTATTTTCATATTTGTTAAAAAGATTATCAAGGAGATTGTAATTTCATTTTTGAAACATAGAAAACAAAATTAAAAATATTTAATATGGAATTTTCTTAAGAATGCCATGTTGCAACTTTCACATGTCATTAAAAATATATATATTATTGTCACTTCCCAAGTAATTTTTTGATTTTGACTTGACCAATTCTATATATTTTTATGTTAATGTTTTGATGAGAACAAGTATTTATTGATGTGACCAATATTATAATATTCTATCTATATTTGGCAGAGACTAGCCACTTGTGGCTTGACCAATTCTACATATTTTTATTTTAATGTTTTTATGAGAACAAGTATTTATTGATGTGACCAATATTATAATTTTCTATCTATATTTAATAGAGACTAGCCACTTGTGGATTATTCAATTGTTTATCTACGCACACGACGGAGGCTTAATGTAACACCTTGTTTTCCCTCAAGTCTATAATTGTGATTAAGACTTCATGATTGTAATTGATGAACACTATAATTGTGTTTTATGTTTAATGAAATTGCCTACTACTTGAATGAAGAGGAAGGATTGCAGTACTGGCCATGATACTGCAAGTGAAAATTTGTGAAGGGGCAAATAGGAATTGCCTTATCTTGCCAAAAAACCCAACCCCCACCTGAATAACATCAAAAGAATAACTTGTCTAACGTAGCATGCTCGCTCTATTCACAAGAAATCTTGTCAATGAAAAATCAAACCTGGTGGTTGGGGCAGTGATGACTTCCTTCATAAATTTACATGGAGGATGACTGGGTTGGCTGAAGTTGTCAGCGAAGAGTACCATGGAGGAATCCTATGGTTACTTCTGAAAGAAGAAAGATGAGGAACCCAAGGAAATGAATGTTCTAGATCAGGAAAGGGAAAGGCAGAAAAACACGGACACAAAAGTTGACTGGTATCATGAATGAGCAAGGGGCTTGAGAGAGAGCACACAAGCATTATCAAAGCAGAAAAACTGAGATTTTTTTGTAAAGAAAATAGGAATCTTTCCTATAATACTTGTGGTGACTAAGATTGGAACAAAAAATACTCAGAACCATACTGGAGTAGAGAAGGTTGTGATTTGGTGCTTTCTAGAAAGAATATGGGACCGATAAGGAGAGGTCATTGAGAGACTATGTAGCATTGAAGGGACTCTCTTGTGCAAAGGAAATCCAGCTGGGAAGGGACTCTCTTGTGCAAATAAAATCCAACTAGGAAGACACCTGGTAAGCTCGTGGAGGTCTTAGGCTCAGTGGGAAGAGGGGATTTTTGTTGTTGCTAATGTAGTGAAGGAGAGTGACCTTCCTGACCAAACCCTTAACTTGAAATCCAACATATAAGAGTCCTATGGTGGTATCATGGAATAGCATAGTGGTGGCTAGTTGTACAAAGAAAATATGCAACAAACCCTACAGTTGGGTGGAAAGGAATTGACCCTTAATCAATTGGTAGGTTGAAGTTTTTACCTAGAACAAATAAGTGTTTTTGAATGTATCTGGAAAATATTTGTTAATGAATATGAATTTCATTATGTTCTTAAAGGGAAATTTAACATGTTGAATGAATGTTAAGTATGAGTTTTGTTTGTATAATGAGATTTATTCTAAGATTGTTTTATTTTCTATGGAAACTATTTATGAGAGGTCTGATGGGAGCCTGTAATCCTATGTTTTCCCCAAGCCTTTGAATGGAAATTTTGTAGGATGAGATAATCTTCACTTTGGGGGTTGTTGAGAAGTGTCACTTATGTACTAAGGATGTGGGCCAAATCTCCTAGGAGTAGAGGTTAAATTCTTGCAGACTGGGAAAAGGAGGTAGAGAGTCTTCTTTCCTCGAATCACCTGAATCCTCATTTGAGTTCCCTATTCAACCTTGAGAGAACATCAACCATAAATATGATGTGGGCAGTTGATCTCGACTGTTCGTCGGAGATTCGAGTATTGGAAGAAGTCTTTTGGATGCAGGTCCATTCAGGAAAACCCACAAGCATTGCCATGGTGAACTTACCGACGAGAGTGTTTTGAGTCAAAAAGAGTCGTTGATTCACGGGGAGGTCAGATCAATGAGATCTTGACCATAGATATTTTCGTGGAATATTCCACTAGGATTATCAGTATGCAGTGTTTAGAAGGATCCAAGAAGAACGCATAGAAGGAATTTCCAATAGAGATATCTCGAAAATGAAAGTCCAAATGGTCTAGATCCATAGATCTGTTGGAGGTTTGATCGATTAGATCTGAGTCGTTGATCTCATCATGGGTTTGGCCTACCATAAAGCCTCGTCAGAATCATGAAACTTGTTAATCGTGAAGCGGATCTGAGATCCTAATGAAACCTTGATCGTTAGATCTGGGGATCCGATGACCGTCAAATCTGTCAGAAAACTCCAGTTCAGAAAGAAATGTTCAGGAAGAATCCCTAAGGTCATGGTTGATGATATTTCCTAATAACAAAATCCCGAGTAGATGTGGGTCATTGATCTACCGACGAGTCAACTTGATAAGATCTCATCCATAGAGTTTTCCATGCACCCCACATGTTGAGCATTTAGAGGAGTTTGGGTCAGGATGATAACTGCCATGTGGTTTGGGGGTTCCAAGGGAATTGAGACAGTTGTTTCTCCTGATTTCACATTTGTTGTATCTTTCAAGAGTAAGGTGGTTGGAAGGAAACATTCATAAGATATGGTTTGGATTGCGTAACATGTATCTGAAAGAGGGAAATTTAGACTCACCACCAAGCATTGATTAATGATTTGGATTGGATCATTATATTATTTTTCATTTATCTCAATGCTTTTAGAGTGGAAAAAATTGGAGGAATTTACTTTTTAATTTTAATTTTTATTGATTAATTTTTTTTAAATGATGATAATTTGTTTATCTTTAAAATGGGTTAAAATTAATGTGTAATTGTTAATTCATTTAATTAATTTTAATATTTTATAATTAAATTGCCCCTGGAGCGTAGAACAATTGGTGATAGAGTGTGAATTTTGTTATGTGAATTCACCGCTTCGACTAGCCTTGTGGTCGTTGGTAGTCTCACTGGTTGTTGATTTCCCCAATCATATATATATATATGACTTTTTATTGAATAAAAAGATTAAATAAAATAAGTTATAAACTATATTAAATAAAGAATCTATAAAAAAAAAAAACATATAAAACAAAATTAAAAATATTTAATAGGAAATTTTTCTTAAAGTCTTCGGGTGAAAATTTCACCTTTCATTACTTACTTTCACATGACATGACTTTTATTCACTAAAAATAAAAAAAATATTATTGTCACTTCCCAAGTAATGTTTTGATTTTGAGGTGACCAATTCTATATATTTTTATTTTAATGTTCTTATGAGAACAAGTACTTATGAGTATCAAGGTGGTTTAGATTGGAGATTAGAGATCAGGGGGAATCTTCGTCGGTATGGAAAAAACTTTTAAAAATGAAGCCACTTTTAGGTCATTGGCTCTGTTGGAAGGTGTAACACCCTGTTTCCCCCAGTCTGTAAAAATAACTATATTGGCCAAGAACTATGGCAAACTAAAAGACACGAATGTTTGATTTGATAGACCTTTTTATAAAAGGTTGATGAATGTAAATTATGTTATGAATATGTGTTGCATGGTTGTTGAGAGGGCGATGTGCTAAAAAAGACCACGATGGCTAATGAGAGTGGTGGAAGGGACCTGGAATGGTTGCGTTAACTTCCACCGAGCCAGTACCATACTGGTTTTACTTGCTCAAAGACCAAAGCAACTCTCTGACCCAAGAATGGATTTCCTATCAGATTGGTAGGTGGGGAGGCTCCTCAAGAGTTAATGAGGGGATGGGGATGAACCGTCCATCCGTAACAACTCCCAGACCTGGCCGCGGATGGGGAAATTCGCACCACATGAAATCTTGTAGAGAAAAGGMAAGAGAGGAAGTGTGGTAAGGGGCGGAGAGAAGAGAGGAGAACACACGCGACAGGGATCGTGGGGAAGAACAGGAGAAACTCCAGAAACACAGGGAGTTCTGAACAGAGGAGAAGGAGAGTAACCTTCRTCCTTGACTTTCGTTGAGCTGGAAGTAGAAAATTGAACCTCAAGCATCCTGGTCTAGCTCGGGGGTGGCTAGTGGTAAATCCGTTTGGAGTCACTGAGCCTATGGTTGGGTGGAAACAAGCACCCCTCACAGCAGTCGTGTCACACCTGGTGTTTTCTGATAAGTGTTTATATCTTGTATCTTGAATTGAATATCCTGGAATGCATGCTCATGTTTGTACACTCATAAATGGTTTATGTATAGAAGTGTTTGCCTGGTGTTTTGATTGGAAATAGTGGATGCATGCTTATACTTATATGACCATAATCGGTTTATGTATAGAATGAACACATTCAGATTACGAGTCTGTTCCCTAGAGATTTGTCCCATTTACTTGACTCATGCTATGCCCTGGTTTGATTTTCTCGAAGGCACCTCCTTCCGGGAAGTTCCCTCGCATTCCAGAGCTGGAGTGAGTTCCTTGAAAAGACTACCGCTTTAGTAAACCCATGAGTTTACTTCACCCCTGTCATAGAAGTTCATAGCTCGGTGATTTAGGAAGGATTTTTAGTCTAGTCCGCAAGCCTAGGGATAATTACCCAAGAACACGTTGAAGGATCATGTGATCTGAGTCTAGAAAGCCTGTACAAGAGAGAGTGGTTCTCTCAGGTTTTGGTGTTTCGGCGTTTCATCTCCCAAGAAACCCAAGGGAAAGTTCCCTTGTATTCGCCAGTCACGAAATCCCGATATGCGAAACCTCGAAATGGTTTAACGTGAATAGGTTTTGGTGTTTCGACGTTTCGGCACCTGGGAAACCCAAGGGCAAGTTCCCTTGTATTCGCCAGTCATGAAATCCTGATATGCGAAACCCCGAAATGGTTTAATGTGAATAGGTTTTGGTGTTTCGGCATTTCGGCACCCAGGAAACCCAAGGGCAAGTTCCCTTGTATTCGTTAGTTGCGAAATCCCGATATGCGAAACCCCGAAATGGTTTAACGTGAACAGGTTTTGGTCTTTCGGCATTTCGGCACCCGGGAAACCCAAGGGCAAGTTCCCTTGTATTCGCCAGTCACGAAATCTCGATATGAAAAACCCCGAAATGGTTTAATGTGAATAGGTTTTGGTGTTTCGGTGTTTCAGCACCTGGGAAACCCAAGGGCAAGTTCCCTTGTATTCGCCAGTCGCGAAATCCTGATATGCGAAACCCTGAAATGGTTTAACGTGAATAGGTTTTGGTGTTTCGACGTTTCAACACCCGGGAAACCCAAGGGCAAGTTCCCTTGTATTCGCTAGTCACAAAATCCTGATATGCGAAACCCCAAAATGGTTTAACGTGAATAGGTTTTGTTGCTTCAGCGTTTCAACACCCGGGAAACCCAAGGGCAAGTTCCCTTGTATTCGCCAGTCATGAAATCCCGATATGCAAAACCCCGAAATGGTTTAACGTGAATAGGTTTTGGTGTTTCGGCGTTTCAGCACCCGGAAAACCCAAGGGCAAGTTCCCTTGTATTCGCCAGTCACGAAATCCCGATATGCAAAACCCCAAAATAGTTTAACGTGAATAGGTTTTGGTGTTTTGGCGTTTCAGCACCCGGGAAACCCAAGGGCAAGTTCTCTTGTATTCGCCAGTTGCGAAATCCCGATATGAGAAACCCCAAAATGGTTTAACGTGAATAGGTTTTGTTGTTTCAGCGTTTCGGCACATGGGAAACCCAAGGGCAAGTTCCCTTGTATTTGTCTATCGCGAAATCCCGATATGCAAAACCCCAAAATGGTTTAACGTGACTAGGTTTTGGTGTTTTGGCACCCGGGAAACCCAAGGGCATGTTCCCTTGTATTCACGAGTCAAGAAATCCCAGTATGCGAAACCCCGAAATGGTTTAATGTGAATAGGTTTTGGTGTTTCGGTGTTTCGGCACCCAGGAAACCCAAGGGAAAGTTCCCTTGTATTTGCCAGTCACGAAATCCCGATATGTGAAACCCCGAAATGGTTTAACGTGAATAGGTTTTGGTGTTTCGGTGTTTCGGCACCTAGGAAACCCAAGGACAAGAACCCTCGTCTTCACCAGTCGTGAAATCCTGGTACGCGAAACCCCGATGCGCTCTGTGAATGAGCCCTAGGTCACCTGACAGGGTCTTGTGGTAGGGAGGAGGAGTCCCGAAAGAATCTGGACTACCCATTTGTAGGGACGTGTGGCGAAGATCTAAGGCCACTGGGGTTCTGGACATTAGAGGAATAGGAGTGAAGACCACGCCAGAAATCCTGAAAGGTAGAGTGTCGTGATTTAATCCGGGCCGTTGATCAAGTCGACGATCTGGACCATAGATCCGGATGATACCGGGATTTCGGGTTTCGAGGATTTTAAAGGGAAAGGAGGAACGCTTGCATTTTGATTTCTTGAGTCTTGAAACGTCAAAATCATTTATAGGAACAACGCCATGTCATAGGACTGGTCGTATGAAAAGCAACCTAAGGGAGGAGCTAAGGATCTGTTAGACCCTTTCAGGTTTCGACATTTCGAAAGACAAAGAACAGGGGAATGCTTGAATCACGATTCCCCTAATCGCGAAAGCCAGAAGCGCCTTTTTGGTAAGGCTTGTGATCATAGCCAATGAACATATGGGGGAGCATAAGGGAAGGGAGGGTCTGCATAAGGCCCCATAGAAATTCAGGGATTCTGTCCCTCGAGAAAAAGGAGAAAAAAAGGCGAAAAATCTTAGTTGTCGTAGTGGGTGTGTGACAGAAGGTGGGTAATGGGGTTTCTATACATGTTGGAAGTGTTATAACCCTAAATTGCACCATACATGCATACCTAGCATCAGGGCATCTTACTTCCTATTCTTTCCAAGCCATCACTAAGCAGCTCTTCTTAAAAACCACATTTTTGAAGATGTACGCACCCTGCACCATTACTTCCCGCATACACACGCTTGTTGCACAACTAGAACTCGCGTACGTATGCTAGCTGAGACATTACAGCCTACGTATACTCACAAAAGTTGTAAAAATTAAAAATTTGCAAGGAATTCGTTGAGATTACAGGCTATTGGGTAGTTTTCCAACTGTCCCACCGCCTATAGCCCATCACCCAACCGAATAACCATCCTTTTTGTCATATAAAAGGAGGTTTTGGGGTCTCATTCCAAAGCTAAGCATAAGAATAGTGAAACTCTACCCATTCCACTTTCCCCCCAGTGGTTCTCTCAGGTTTTGGTGTTTCGGCGTTTCGGCACCCGGGAAACCCAAGGGCAAGTTCCCTTGTATTCGCCAGTCGTGAAATCCTGATATGCGAAACCCCGAAATGGTTTAACGTGAATAGGTTTTGGTGTTTCGACGTTTCGGCACCTGGGAAACCTAAGGGCAAGTTCCCTTGTATTCGCCAGTCGGGAAATCCCGATATGTGAAACCCCGAAATGGTTTAACATGAATAGGTTTTGGTGTTTCGACACCCAGGAAACCCAAGGGCAAGTTCCCTTGTATTCGCCAGTCGTGAAATCCCGATATGTGAAACCCCAAAATGGTTTAACGTGAATAGGTTTTGGTGTTTTGGCGTTTCGTCACCCGGGAAACCCAAGGGCAATTTCCCTTGTATTTGCCAGTCGTGAAATCCCAATATGCGAAACCCTGAAATGGTTTAATGTGAATAGGTTTTGTTGTTTCGGCATTTCGACACCCGAGAAACCCAAGGGCAAGTTCCCTTGTATTCGCCAGTTGTGAAATCCCAATATGCGAAACCCCGAAATGGTTTAACGTGAATAGGTTTTGGTGTTTCGGCGTTTCGGCACTCGGGAAACCCAAGGGAAAGTTCCCTTGTATTCACCAGTCATGAAATCCCGATATGCAAAACCCCGAAATGGTTTAACATGAATAGGTTTTGGTGTTTCGGTGTTTCGACACCCAGGAAACCCAAGGGCAAGTTCCCATGTATTCGCCAGTCATGAAATCCCGATATGTGAAACCTCGAAATGGTTTAACGTGAATAGGTTTTGGTGTTTCGGTGTTTCGGCAACTAGGAAAGCCAAGGGAAAGTTCCCTTATTCACCAGTCAGGAAATCCCGATATGTGAAACCATGAAATGGTTTAACGTGAATAGGTTTTGGTGTTTCATCATTTCGGCAACCGGGAAACCCAAGGGCAAGACCCCTCGTCTTCGCTAGTCGTGAAATCCCGGTACACGTAACCCCGATGTGCTCTGTGAATGAGCCCTAGGTCACCGGACAGGGTCTTGTGGTAGGGAGGAGGAGTCCTGAAAGAATCTGGACCGCTCATTTGTAGGGACGTGTGGCAAATATCTAAGGCCACCAGGGTTCTAGACATCAGAGGAATAGGAGTGAAGACCTTGCCAGAAATCCCGAAAGGTAGAGTGTCAGAATTTAATCCGGGCTGTTGATCAGGTCGATGATCTAGATCATCGATCTGTATGATACTAGGGTTTCGGGTTCCAGGGATTTTAAAGGAAAAGGAGCAATGCTTTCATCGCGATTTCTCGAATCACGAAACCCCGAAAGCATTTAGAGGAACAATGCCAGGTCATAGGACTGGTCGTATGAAAAGAGACCCAAGGGAGGAGCTAAGGATCTGATAGACCCTTTCGGGTTTCATCATTTCGAAAGATAGAGAACAGGGGAATGCTTGCATCGCAATTCCCCGAATCATGAAAGCCAGAAGTGCCTTTTTGGTTAGGCTTGTGGCCATAGCCAATGATCACATGGGGGAGCATAAGGGAAGGGAGGGTCTGGGCTAGGCCCCATAGAAATTCAGCGATTCCGTCCCTAGAGAAAAAGGAGAAAAAAAGGTGAAAAATCTTAGCTGTTGTAGTGGGTGTGTGACAAATTGGTATCAGAGCATGGTTACAACCCTTGGCCTGCTTGGGCTCATGGACAAGTTGTGTAGAAACTCCATCTGAAGTGCTCTTAAAAAGGAGTAACTCTCTATCCTAACCCCCCTTATCAAAAGCCGAAGTTAAGAATGAAAATTCCTATTATGTGTATGCATTTGAAAAATATGAATTAGGCGTTGATTGTGAATGAATATAATGTTGACTAACAACAAGTGTTTTTCTTGCACAACAAGCGGACGATCAACCACGGGAAACTATAGACACATAGAATGGTGACGCACCATGAAGTGGGAGATGGCTCCCACAATAGAGACGAAGAGTCTGACGAAAGGAGAGTGGTAGAGACACCTCCAGATCTAGCTGAGACTGTGAGAAGCCTCATGGTCAAACTACAGAGCTGCAAGGACGACAATGAGAGGTTGATAAAAGAGAAAGAGAAGCAAATGGAAATTAATGCAGTCTTGCTACAGAGCTTATCTGACATACAAAGACAATTGCAGCATGGACTTGACAACAGTCACGCGAACCAACGATAGACAAAGAGAAGTCAAATCCCACCTGGGATACGGAAACGTGGTCCTTTAAGTGGCCACACTGGGAGGAGCACCGCGAGAAAGGTTCACCCCAGAGATAAGGGACAAGCATCGGACGATTCCTCTAGAAAGGAAACTAGTGACTTGGAGGGATCTTCTAGTAGCAGAACTAGTTCTTATTCCCGAAGAAAACAGAAGAAGCGAAATCATTCCAAAAATCATAATCTCGAAGAATTGAAGAAGGCCAAACCACTCTCTTTCGACGGTGAAATAAATAAGGGAGAGGAAGCGGAGGCCTGGCTGCTTGGACTAAAGAAGTATTTCAGATTCCATGACTTCTCCAAAAATTTGAAGGCCCGAGTAGCCACTTTCAACGTGAATGGGAAGGATTCCATTTGGTGGGAAGACCTTAAGAACGTAAAAGGGATTCATGAAGAAGACCTATCTTGGGAATGGTTTGAGAAATACTTCAGGAAGAAGTATATGTCGGAAAAATATTTCGACGAAAAGACTAAAGAATTCTATGAACTCAAGCTGGGGCAATGCACCATAGAGGAATATGTCAGCAGATTCCTCGAATTGCTAAGGTACGTACCCTATATAAAAGAAGAAAAGGCAAAGGTGAAACAATTCATCAGTGGACTACCTAAGGACTATCAGAACAATATTGAGTTTGATGAGCCAAAGACCCTAGAAGATACCATCCAAAAGGCAAGATATTGTTATGAACAGCTTGGGCATCGGACAGAACCTCGTGAAGGCTGGAAGCAGAAGAATAGTTCAGGATTCCATAAAAAGGGGTTTAAATCCCCAAGATTTAAAAACTATAAAAAGGACTCAAGGATGATCTTCCCAACCCGAAGTGTACACCAGCATAATTTCCCCTCCCAGAGAAGAAATAAACCTTTTGGATCTACCCCAGGAAAGATTGATAACCCGAAGAAAGAACCCTTGAAATGTTGGGATTGTGGAGAAGAACATCCACTAAGGGACTGCCCCCACCGACAACAGAACAGTTGGAGAATTTACAACGTTCAAGAAGCTACCAACGTCAATGACGTGGCCAGGAGCATGATGCAAATTTATGCAGCCTTGGATAATAAACAAGCTGACCACCAAGCTTTAGTGGTGGATATGGAAGGTATGATCACCAACCATCTAGTGTTTATTCTAATTGACCCTGGTTCAAATTTGAGTTATATAGCCCCTAAGGCTATTGATAAGTGTAAATTACATCCACATAAACATGCCAATCCATGGTTGGTACAGCTAGCCACTGGCACTAAAATAAGGGTAGCAGAGGTCATACCAGCCTGCCAATTCACTATGGGTGAATTCCCCACCCAAGCAACCCTTAACGTATTACCCCTCGGATCGTATGACCTGTTGATTGGTATGGACTGGCTAGCCACATATAAAGCCAGACTGGATTGTTACCATAAAACCTTAGAATGTGTAAGTGAAGAAGGAACAAGGATAACCCTTCAAGGGATCCAAAAACCTGTCTCGGTGAGACGAATATCAACCCTTCAAATGAGAAAGTATTGCTGAAAGGGATGTCCACTATATGCGATACAGGTGTTGGAATCAATTGAAGATGAAAAACCAAGCCTTGAAGACCACCCCACACTAAGAGAATATAGAGATGTATTTCTGGAAGAGGTACCGGGTTTACCTCCGAGAAGGGACATTGACTCCTCGATAGAACTTGCACCGGGAGTAGTGCCATTGTCTAGGACACCCTACAGGATGAGAAAACCTAAGCTAGTTGAGCTTAAATTACAACTAAAAGAAATGATGGATAGAGGCTATATCCAGCCCAACGTGTCTCCATGGGGAGCACCAGTCCTGTTTGTGAAAAATAAAGACGGTACCCTCCGACTGTGCATAGATTATAGACAACTCAATAAGGTAACCATAAAGAACAAGTACCCCTTACCCAGGATCGATGACCTGTTTGATCATTTGGGAGGTGCTTCCATCTTCTCAAAGATTGACTTGAGATCTGGATACCATCAAATCTGAATCAAGGGTGAAGACATCCACAAAACTTCATTCATGAAGAGATATGGTCACTATGAGTTTGTGGTAGTACTATTTGGACTGACCAATGCCCCTGCCACTTTTATGTGCTTGATGAGCAATGTGCTCAGCAAATTCCTAAACAAATTTGTACTGGTTTTTATTGACGATATATTAATTTACTCCAAGAATAGAGAGGAACATGAGGAACATCTTAGACTTGTGCTTCAAGTGCTAAGAGAACATCAGCTCTATGCCAAATTTAGCAAGTGCGACTTTTTCCAGAAGCAAATACATTACTTGGTCCATGTCATATCTGAAGAGGGAGTAGCAGTAGATCCTGACAAGATCAGTTCTATCATGGAATGGCCTACCCCAAAGGATGTTTCGGATATCAGATCCTTTATTGGATTAGAAGGATATTATAGGAGATTTATAAAAGGATTATCCAAGATTGGTTGTCAAATCACTGCCCTCTAGAAGAAGAGAGCTAAATTCACGTGGACACAAGAATGTGAAGAAACATTTCAATACCTGAAACACCTTTTGACCCATGCACCCGTGCTGAAGATCGTTGATCCTGAAAATGACTTCCTCATGTGCACAAATTCCTGTAAGGAAGGGCTCAGACGAGTCCTTATGCAAGGAGGAAGTGTACTCTACCATGAATCCCAAAAATTGAATGAGCACGAAGTCAACTATGTGACCCATGATCTAGAGCTGGCCGCCATAGTGCATGCCTTAAAAATGTGGAGACATTATCTCCTAGGAAGGAAATTTGTACTTATGACAGACCACTGTGGATTGTGATATCTGTTTGACTAACCAAAGATCAATGCCAGACAATCTAGGTGGGTAGCCCTCCTTAGTGAGTTTGATTTTAAAATCAAACATGTTAAAGGATAGGAAAATAAGGTGGTCGATGCCCTTAGCAGAAGTATGAAAACAATTCACCTGGCAGCGGTGAGCACCTGCGATACGAATGTCAAAGAAAGAGTTAGGAATGCACAAGAAACAGACACATTCTTCTAGACCGTGACTTTGTTCCTGGAGCAAGAACCCATAAGAATAAAGTATGAAGGCTACCAGATCATAGATGGAGGTCTGTTAACTTACATAAATAGATTGTATATTCCAGACTGTGATGACTTGAAGAGGTTCATAATGGATGAACTACATAAAAGACCATATACTGGTCACCCGGGATATCAAAAGATGATCACGGCCACTAGGAAACAATTCTATTGGCCTGGGTTAAAGAAAGACATAGCTAACTATTTAGCTAAGTGCATAGAATGCCAACAAGTTAAAGCAAAACACCGGCACCCAGCAGGATTATTACAACCTCTACCAATCCTAGAATGGAAGTGGGAAACCATTTCCATGGACTTCATCACCGGATTACCAACATTGACCAAATAGAATAACGCCATCATGGTAGTGGTGGATAAATTGAGCAAGTCCACCCATTTTACACCCGTCAAATCGACTTGCAAGGCAATAGATATCGCTAGCATATTCATGAAGGATATATTTAGACTACATGGTATGCCTAAAGAGATCGTGACTGATAGAGACACGAAATTTACTTCCAACTTTTGGAAATCCTTGATGGTTGGTCTGGAGACCAAATTACTGTTTAGCATAGCCTACCATCCTAAAATCGATGGACAAATGGAAAGAGTGAACCAAATATTGGAAGACATGCTAAGAATGCATGTAATGCATCAACCCAAGAAGTGGGAAGATTACCGGCGACTAGTGGAATTCGCCTACAACAACAGCTACCAAGAATCCCTGAAGATGAGTCCCTTCGAAGTCCTCTATGGTAGACTGTGAAACACTCCAGTCAGTTGGAGTAATCCTGTAAACAAAATTTCTATTGGACCCGACATGCTGAAAGAAATGGAACAACAAGTGATTCAAATAAAACAGAGTATGAAGGTCGCTCAGAACAGACATAAAATTTACGCCGATCGAAAGAGAACTCCAAGAGAATTTAAGACTGGAGACCACGTATATCTCAGAGTTAGGCCCAGGAAGAGTTCCTTGAGAATGGGCACTTGTGACAAATTGGCACCTCGGTATTGCGGACCCTTTGAAGTTCTAGATAGAGTGGGACCTGTAGCCTATAGGCTAGCACTTCCTCCCACTGTAAAAGCACATAATGTTTTCCATGTTTCATTATTGAAGAAATATGTACATGATTCTAATCATATAATTGATTGGTCTATGATCTAGGTCGAACCAGAGGGAGAATTCCTGCCAAAATCTCAACGCATATTGGACAAAAAGGAAACCCCACTCAGGAACCGAACCATTGCACAAGTCAAGGTGTAGTGAAAACATTTTGGCCCAGATGAGGCTACCTGGGAAATGGAAGATGCCATGAAACAGGCATATCTGATTTTGTTTACTTCTGTACATACACGTCATATTGATAAATAGAACAACAAGGACAATATTCCTTTAAGGGGGATGGAATTGTAACACCCTATTTCCCCCAGTCTGTAAAAATAACTATATTGGCCAAGAACTATGGAAAACTCAAAGACGTGAATGTTTGATTTGACGGACCTTTTTATAAAAGGTCGATGAATGTAAATTATGTTATGAATATGTGTTGCATGGTTGTTGATAGGGGAATGTGATAAAAGTAACCACAATGGCTAATGAGAGGTGGTGGAAGGGACCTAGAATGGTTGCGTTAACTTCCACCGAGCCAGTGCCGTACTAGTTTTACTTCCTCAAAGACCAAAGCAACTCTCTGACCCCGGAATGGATTTCCCATCAGATTTGTTGGTGGGGAGGCTCCTCAAGAGTTAATGAGGGGATGGGGGTGAACCGCCCATCCGTAACAGCTCCCAAACCTGATCTCGAATGGGGAAATTTGCGCCACACGCAATCTTGCAGAGAAAAGGCAAAAGAGGGAGTGCAGTAAGGGGGGGGAGAGAAGAGAGGAGAATGTGCATGACAGGGATCACGGGGAAGAACTGGAGAAACTCCGGAAACACGAGTTATGAACAGAGGAGAAGGAGAGTAACCTTCGTCCTTGACTTCCATTGAGTTGGAAGTAGAAAATTGAACCTCAAGCATCATGGTCTAGCTCAGGGTTGGCTAGTGGTAAATCCGTTTGGAGTCACTGAGTCTACGGTTGGGTGGAAATGAGCACCCCTCACAGCAGTCGTGTCACACCTGGTGTTTTCTGATAAGTTTTTATATCTTGTATCTTGAATTGAATATCCTGGAACACATGCTCATGTTTGTACACTCATAAATGGTTTCTATATAGAAGTGTTTGCTTGGTGTTTTGATCGGAAATAGTGGATGCATTCTTATACTTATATGACCATAATCGGTTTATATATAGAATGAACAAGTTCAGATTACAAGTCCGTTCCCTAAAGATTTGTCCCATTTACTTGACTCACGCTAGGCCCTGGTTTGATTTCCCCGAAGGCACCTCCTTCCGAAAAGTTTCCTCGCATTCCAGAGCCGGAGTGAGTTCCTTGAAAAGACTACCGTTTTAGTAAACCCACAAGTTTACTTCACCCTTGTCACAAAAGTTCATAGCTCGATGATTTAGGAAGGATTTTTAGTCTGGTCACCAAGCCTAGGGATAATTACCTAAGAACCCGTTGAAGGATCATGTGATTCCCTTGTATTAGCCAGTCGCGAAATCCCGATATGTGAAACCCCAAAATGGTTTAACGTGAATAGGTTTTGGTGTTTCGACGTTTCGGCACCTAGGAAACCCAAGGGAAAGTTCCCTTGTATTCTCCAGTCACAAATTCCCGATATGCGAAACCCAGAAATGGTTTAACGTGAATAGTTTTTGGTGTTTCGGCGTTTCGACACCTAGGAAACCCAAGGGCAAGTTCCCTTGTATTCTCCAGTCACGAAATCCCGATATGCAAAACCCCGAAATGGTTTAACATGAATAGGTTTTGGTGTTTCGACGTTTCGGTACCTGGGAAACCCAAGGGAAAGTTCCCTTGTATTCGTCAGTCATGAAATCCCGATATGTGAAACCCCGAAATGGTTTAACATGAATAGGTTTTAGTGTTTCGGCATTTCGGCACATGGGAAACCCAAGGGCAAGTTCCCTTGTATTCGCCAATCAGAAAATCCTGATATGCGAAACCCCAAAATGGTTTAATGTGAATAGGTTTTGGTGTTTTGGCGTTTCGGCCCTCGAGAAACCCAAGGGCAAGTTCCCTTGTATTCGCCAGTCACGAAATCTAGATATGCGAAACCTCGAAATGGTTTAACGTGAATAGGTTTTGGTGTTTCGGCGTTTCGACACCCAGGAAAACCAAGGGCAAGTTCCCTTGTATTTTCTAGTCATGAAATCCCGATATGAGAAACCTCGAAATGGTTTAACGTGAATAGTTTTTGGTGTTTCGGCGTTTCGACACCCTGGAAACCCAAGGGAAAGACCCCTTGTCTTCGCTAGTCGCGAAATCCCAGTATGAGAAACCCCGATGCACTCTATGAATGAGCCCTAGGTCATCGGACATGGTCTTGTGGTAGGGAGGAGGAGTCCCGAAAGAATCTGGACTGACCATTTGTAGGGACACGTGGCAAAGATCTAAGGCCACCGGGGTTCTGTAAATTAGAGGAATAGGAGTGAAGACCTCGCCAGAAATTTCGAAAGGTAGAGTGTCGGGATTTAATCCAGGCCATTGATCAAGTCGATGATCTAGACCATAGATCCAGATGATATTGGGCTTTCGGGTTCTGGGGATTTTAAAGAGAAAGGAGGAACGCTTGCATTGTGATTTCCTGAATCGTGAAACCTCAAAATCATTTAGGGGAAAAGCATTGGGTCATAGGACCGGTTGTATGAAAAGCGACCCAAGGGAGGAGCTAAGGATCTGTTAGACCCTTTTAGGTTTCGGCATTTTGAAAGACAGAGAACAGGGGAACGCTTGCATCATGATTCCCCGAATCGCGAAAGCCAGAAGCGCATTTTTGGTAAGGCCTGTGGTCATAGCCAACGATCACATGGGGGAGCAGAAGGGAAGGGAAGGTCTGTGCTAGGCCCCATAGAAATTCAGGGATTTTGTCCCTCAATAAAAAGGAGAAAAAAAGGCGAAAAATCGTAGTTATCGTAGTGGGTGTGTGACAAAAGGCAGGTAATGGGGTTTATATACATGTTGGCAGTGTTATAACCCTAAATTGCACCATACATGCATACCTGGCATCAGGCCATCTTAGTTGCTATTCTTGCTAAGCCATCACTGAGTAGCTCTTCTTAAAAACCACATTTTTGAACATGTACGCGCCCTGCACCATTCCTTCCCGCATACCGAATGCAAAAGGATCGACATCGAACGTGGAGTTTAAGGTAGAGTTACTATATCCTTATACTTTGCATTTTATGCATGAATGTGGGGTATTTCCAGGGTAGTTGTTAAAAGTAGGAGACTTTAGATGGTTAGCTTCGCCTGCATGTTCAACCCTAGTGTAGTCCATAGGGGGGTTTTCCCGCTATAGCATAATTGGCGATTGTACTCGGGAAGCCTCTAGGGTTTTTAGGGGATATCGTTTTGGGTGTTTTAATTGGTTTAGATTACCTTTTTGAGTTTTCTGTATGTTGTTGTGTCTTTAAGGGATTCTGGTCTGCCATACCAGTACTGCCTACCTTGTCAGCCTTGTCTATTAGTTTTCTTTTTGAGAATTTATAGAGGTGTACGCAGCCTACTGTGGGCCTACATGTGTACATACATGCCCTACCTTTGGACAGCCCACATACATACGCAGGTTGCTTAAGTGTCAGTAGCGTACCTATGCCAAGAAAGTATTTTTTCAAGAAGAGGCAGTCAACCTCTTCCCTAATTGAAGTCATACTTCTCAAGGGTTTTCTTTATCTAGTCCTGGTCTCTGTTGTTATAGTCTTTATCCTAGGTTTGACATCAATTAGCTTATTTCTTTATCAATATTTCTTGTGTTTTCTTAGTAAGAGTTTGATACAAGTTAGTGACTCTTTTCTGATCAGTCTGTTTAGTATTGTTAATGACTCCCTCCGATCCGCAATAGACCTGAAGTCAACTTTTGGTCTTGTCTTGTCTTTAATTTTTCCCTTTCACTTGCTTTAGAAGAAAAGAAAAAATAAGTTATTTCAAGTTTATATATATATATAACCTTGTTTAGTAAGTAGTTAGGTTAGTTGTCTTTGTTTATCAAGAGAAAGAGTGCTTTCTTAAGTTCTTTACTAAATTATTAGAACACTAAGTAGCTCGTAGTTGAGCAAAATCCTGTTTTGAGTTTTTCTTTTCAAAGATCTTAGAAAAAGTAGTTAAGAAAAGTTGGTTAAAGCGTTTAAATTTGCAAATCTTTATTTGTCAAAAAGAAGTAGTTTTTTTTTCCAGTTTCATTTAATGCTCTTCTCTTTCGTCTCTTAAAATACACCACTAGTTTCATCTTCGTTTCCTTCAATTCAAGACAAACCACTTAAAATTAATGCTTAATTCAAATTTATTAGACTTTGTGTTTGTAGGTTCCATCGACTAGTATAGGCTAGAGCCTTGATTTAGGTTGGAGAGGAAACTATTCAAGGCTATAAAACAAACATATGAGTTTGTGCTAGGGAGTGTAAAAAGTCCAGTAAAACGTGGAATTTATCTGGGACCCCCTCTAACACAGGGGATAAACACGAGGTCGCATGCAGAAAGGTAGTGGAGATAACCCCTCCAAAGTCGAACCAAGTGTAGTGGGTAACATGTATAGAGGACTTGTCTTGGGATTCTGTTGATCACACTTTCCACGGAGCTTCATGGGTCTCGAATCCATTCGAGGTCCTCAGTCGTCTTTGGAAACAGTTTCCTTTGATATCGTCGATAGGTTTCGGGCTTGATACCCTTCTCATTGCGGTCCACCTGACTGTCGACTGTACCCACATGGTAACTGTTCGCGTGCTAGAAACCTAATTGCCTTTATTTTAGTGACTTACACAAGTGACTGCGAGGGTATACCGTGGTACCTAGGATAGACATCGGGCCATGATTTGTAGAGTATACCCGGAGGGTGCTTCCGTATTCGAGTTGCACTTGTACCAGTAAGTTTCTATAGTGTTGGTTGGTGTAATTGTTCTTCCAACTAGCTAGTGGTTTGATTACTTTATCTCATAGGGACTCTTTCTAGTGTGTTTTGGTCTTCAACATTAGTAAAATCCCTAGTGTGTGGTTGATATTCCTCCATAGTGGAAGATCAAGAGATCTTCTAGCCGCGAAGACTTCAAGGCCTGATGTCAGTTGAATTAGATCCACCCCCGCCACTGTGAAGGCCAAGACTTGACTAGCAAGGGTCATTTGAGGCGACTGGGCCACTAGAACCTGTACCAAAGCCATCCCTGAGAGAAGAACTATCAAATCTGAAGGAGCCTACCATTTCTGACCTTGGAGAGGAAGCTCTCGGGTTGTATAACTCTCTGGTCACTAACTTGTCAGTTCCCATTGTGGTAAAAGTTGTCCCTCCAAGGGTAACTCATCACGAGCGTCAAATAGTATTGCAAGCAACGATGGAAGTAAACACTACTACTTCGTCAAGGATTCCTCACACTCCCTCTGTGGCTGCCACTACAGGGGGCATTCCACCTCCGAACCCACCTTCATCGTTATAAACCCCATGGTCTCGACCACCTATACTTTGGGTAGTGGTCTGATTCTATCTATGTCGACGATCATTGCTCCATTTACCCAGAGTGTGACAGGCCCTCCATTCTCATACAAGATGCCTGGATTTGATACAAACTCTGTCTTTTCCTACTCCACCCTACAGACCATGGGTTTGGGGGTAGGGAGCTCTAACGCTCCTATATAAGGGTCCATGTGGGGAACGTCAAGCCCTTATAACATTTTCCCTTACAGTGGGGGTCATATAGCTCCCTCATCCCCCTCGCTAGGTGGTGCTCCCCAGCAGCCCACCTGGCCAAACATGAACTACAGCTTATTCGGAGCAGGTATTCAAGGAATTTATTTTGACACCACACTGGTGGGTTCTTTTCCATTCTGTTTGTTCAATGCGTTTGGTAACAACGCATTCTTGTCAACTACCTTCTAGGTTGGGGCAACCCTGATTTTGGATCACAATATCCTGTGCAGGGTACTATTCCTGCACAGGGGGCAAACACATCTCAACAATCCTGGAATCTGTGACAGGGATCAATCCCCTCGTCAGGGATGTCGACTGGGGGCAACCCCTTCCATGGCTAATGGAACCTCAGGCAAGGCTTAGTAGCTATGTTAGTCATATTGGTAGGGGAAAAACCTTTCCAGAACCTTTGGAAAGCAACGTCGGGAGCAATCCCTTCCCATCCCTTAATGTCCAATTATGGGAGTCATCTGATGACATCTCAACAAGCGCAGTATCTATACGTTGGCCACAACCATGGTTTTTACTAGAACCCTGGTCAACACCCTAACTTTTCTTGGAAACTTGGTGCCAGCTAAATTCTAGGCTCCTTTCCTCCTGTACATACTCAACAGCCCAAGCTACCTTTTCTGGAAATGTTGCATTTTCCAGACCTGTCAAGATTGTTGAATGACCCAATCTTTCATGATCCGCATTGGCCTCCTATGTTGACCAAGTTTCCTTCAGACATTCCAAAGTTTGAATGTAAGCCTAATGAATACCCAGGCAATCATGTGATCAATTTTACCTTATGGTGCTTGTCCAACTCATTGAGAGACGACTCCATCCAGTTGCGTCTATTTCAACACACTCTTATCGAGAGTGCCGTGAAATGGTACATCAAGCTCGACCGCTCAAGATACTCTACTTTTGGAGAATTGGAAATGGTTTTCCTAAACCATTTTCAATTACTTATGAGATATGATGCCGACACCGAATTGTTGGCCAACTTTGAGCAAACAAAGGTTGATCATATCTCAGATCACATCCAGGAATGGCGGCATTGGAAGAGTTTAAAAAAATTATCAGTCCCACCAGCTTTCCTACTGGAGTGGTTCATTAAGTCTTTAGTACCTCGATTATCCAAGGACGTTGCAAAGTCAAGAGTGTTTTCCGAGGAAGAGGAAATACTGAGAGCTCAATATATTGAACTAATATACTCTCAGTCTTGTTTACTTTATGAAGTTTTTCCAAATGTGCCACGGTCTATCCTTGATAGGACGAGACAGAAGTTTAGACCACATGTCAATGGTATCGTTGGTTCAAAACAAGCGAAGCCCATTGATTACCTGTCGAATCAATTGTAACAGTTGTCTATACAACAGACAGCGGCCAACCAAACCAATGGTTCGGTTTCTCCCCCTACTCAAATTTTAGATGTACATAGTGTGCAATCAAAAAACCTGAAGGCCAACCAGCAGGCTAACGGAAAGAAGAAACAACAAAAGAAGGGTAAGGGGGATAAGAAACCCACCAATAATGCTGGTGGGGGAAATGCAAAGAAAATAAATTCAAAGTATCCATGTAACCTTTGCATGGAAGACCATCTGACTCACTTGTGCCCTCAGCTCATGAAGGCCCAAAAGTTACTGGAAAAGCAACAGCCTGCTGTTTTAATGAACCCATTTCCACATGGGAAAAAATAACTCAAGCCTCTGCGAACGCAGATGGGGGCAGTCAGGGACCCCCTTCGTCATATAGTAATCCATCAACCTCAAATGTTTATATTTTGAAAGGTGATGCCCATATAGCGACTAGGACACACGATTACAAAATTCGACACACTTTTGAGTTGGACCTATGCTATGCATGGTCTGGTCGCCACAGTTTTCTGGGTCTTTTTGTTTCCACACAAGGTTCGGATCATGTCCATTGATCATTTTTCTTTCTCTTGTCCTGACCCTTCATTGAGGGCATCCATAGTCCTGATGATTGATAATCCATAGCCCGATGTCATCAATAGTCATCAATGTAGGGGTTGGTTTGTGCCTACCTTTGATGGGTACTTTCGATTACCCGTCTCCGTTTGACATGTCAAGTTCATATCAGTTGTCCCCGACTAGCCTAAGGATGAAAGAATTCAATTGTCATCGTTTCGTATGACTTACTTTAATGATGTTTGGACTCTTCCTTCCCCATCGACCATGATGGAAGGGACAGGGCATCATGGCATAGCCATGCCTTTGTCCGCGACAAGGGTTTCATACTCTATAGTCCAGCAATCTTCCATCGACCCCGATCCAACTCTCGCACAGGAGTTAGATCCAGTTTTTGAGCCTACCTAGGCTCAAGATTCACTCGCCACTACCAATTCCTTAGACTTAGTCTTTCCCTATGATGAGGTGATTATAGAGGCATTGACTAGTCCAGACAAACCCTGGGATGATCTCCATCATAGATCTTATTTTCTCGTGAAGTTAGGAAGAATTGAGGTCGGTGAATTTGTATTGACTATGACTAGAGATAGGTATTGTCCTATCAATCCTTTGCCTATGCACATAGTTTTTGCTAAAGGTAATATGACAACCATCGCTAAAATGATACCTATTGATATCTCTAGAACCACTGGCGTTGTGGAGAATGTCTTCATCAGAGTGGATTGCTCCCCCAAGGAGATTTGAATCTATACTGATTTATTTAAATAATTTTGTGACGTTTTTGCCTGTCCTTACAAGGAAATTCTAGGCATTGATCAAAGAATTGTTGAACATGAAATAACGACTTACCCTGACACCAAGCTAATCCGGCAAAAGATTCTTCTAGTTAATCCTCGTAAATAAGCAATTATTAAGGATGAAGTAGAGAAACTACTCAAATTTGGTTTCATCTACCCCATCCAATTGACTCAATGGGTGTCAAATCTTGTTCTGTTCAACAAAAAGCAAGGAACGATTCGCGTATGTACGGACTTCTATGATTTGAATAAGGCATGTCCAAAGGATAATTTCCCCACCCCATTCATTGACCAGATCATCAATGAGTGTGCAGGCTGTGAGGTATTTTCTTTCATGGATGGTTTTTCAGGATACAATCAGATTCAGATTAAGCCCGAAGACCAGCATAAAACAACTTTTATCTGTCCATGGGGTACATTTGCTTATCGGAAGATACCTTTTGGCCTGAAGAACTTTGGAGCCACTTTTTAGCAGGCCATGTCTTTTGATTTCCATGATCTCAAACACATAGTCAAGGCCTATCTCGATGATTTAGCATCACAATCTCATAAGAGAGATGATCATCCCATGCACCTTCGACTTATCTTTGACCGATGTTTCTACTATCAGATTCGCTTGAATCCTAACAAATGCAGTTTTTGCATGGTGTCTGGTCATCTTTTAGGTTTTATAGTTTCGACAACAGGGATCATGGCTGATCCTGTAAAGGTTGAGGTGATATTTCAATTGCCTCCCCTGTGCATAGTTCCTCAGATTCAGAGTTTATAGGTAAAATCCAATTGTCTTCGGCATTTTATCGCAAACTATGCCGAGATCACTAAAGGGTTTATGCGTTTACTGAAGAAGGGTGCCCCTTTCGATTGGGATGAAGCCACTCAACTCTCATTCAAAGCGTTTAAACATTCCCTCATGTCTTACCCTCTACTTCACTCATATAAATATTTCTTATTATATTTGGCCACGATATAGTCGACCATCGGTATGGTCTTGGTTCAAGAGGACGATCTACTTTAAGAACATGTGATTTACTACATGAGACGAGGCCTGGTTGGACCAGAACTCAACTACTCCCATGTTGAGAATCTTTTGTTGGTAGTAGTACATGTTGTCCAACAGTTCCATCATTATATCTTGTTTCACAAGACCACCTTCATTGTTGTTGTGAATCAGTTCCAATATGTGTTGACACGACGTGTAATCGACGGAAATATCAATAGATGGATTGCTATTGTCACACACCCACTACGACAACTAAGATTTTTTTCCTTTTTTCTCCTTTTTCTCGAGGGACAGAATCCCCGAATCTCTATGGGGCCTGTTATCCCTCAGTTTGTTGTTTAGGTCATAGACTAGAGGATAAGGGTCAAACTGGCATAACAGGGACCTACCCCACCCAATGTCACCACAATGGGGAGGTCCTTTCTATTTAGGGTGGCTAAGCCCAAGGGAGACGTCCCTGGAAATTTGGGGTTTGAAAGGAAAAGGCTCAAAGGATTAAGGAAAACTTCCCCTTCACAGATTACTGCCCAGAAGATAGTCAAATGAAGAATAACCATAGAAAAGGCACCTGCTTGCGAGATAAGACAACAATGAAACTAGTACATGCAATAGTGGTTAATGCTTCATAATTCAATGACTATCAAATTTAATGTATATGAGTATATGCAGTAGTAATTATTGACGAAATCAATGATTGCAATAATGACAATAGCTATATAATATTACTTGTCAATAAACACCAGAATAATATGGCATCAAATGAAAATGATCAATCCTTGAATTAAATCAATGCATTAAATGTCATTAGTTGCTCATATACAAGAGTTTGTTGCGTCAATATCCTAGAAGTGATGTTATCTTCTTTTAGGGTTAGTATAATAGACAAAGAAGGTCAATGTTTTGCTAATTAGTCAATGAATATTATCAATTCATCAATGTCTATCATAATATGACCAAGCCAACAGTGTTTTCTATCAACAATAGTTCAAATAAGGCATGATGTCATCATTAATTGCAGAGTTAGAGGGCTTGTTGCATCAGGTATGACGTCAGCCCTGGTTAGTGCGCTAGGGTTAGTTAGGGTTTGAAAATTTGAAAGTTTAAAAGGTGAATTTGCACAACAAGCTCAACGTTGGAAATAATACTAGTTCCTTAGGATAATATGGAGTCAAAAGTAAGGGGGAAATCTTAGGAGGATTAAAATTTAAAGACTAGAAGGTTAGGTTCTATGGTGTTGCAATGGCAGGGCCCTAGAATCAAAACCCTAAGGGAAGAAGGCTCATTCCAGTGTTGCTTAAGCAAGGCCTCATGCTCCTTCCTCTTTCTCTAAATACTTATTTGGCAAAATGGCTAGCTTAAAAGTACAAGTCTAAGGGAGAAAAGTGTTGCGGGAGCAAGGCTCTTCAAACCCTAAAGGTTAAAACCCTAGGTGTAGAATTAACTAGGCCTAGGACGTCTCCTCTCTTCAACCTATACTTAAATGCTAACTCAGAAAAAGAGAGATAAGTGTAGCAACGGCTAGGCTATATCTTCCTTAA
>ML776998.1:371397-407268 GCA_009831015.1 Picea engelmannii
TAAATTTATCAAATACATGCATAAAACCCCTAACATATCCTCTAAGAGCTCAAAGACATTACACTGATCTACTATACAAAGTCAAAGAAATAGACAGAACAACCTATTGGGCCAGTATCCACAAGAAAAGGAAAGTTTCCACATAAGATCATTCAAGCCATGTACATGAAGTGATATGGTCTAAGGAGTGTCCAGTTATAGTGAAGACCAAGGGTAGGTATAGTCCGTGGGTGCCTTTGTAGGAGGTGAGTTGTACCCGTCATAGATGCACTTTTTCCAAGCCCCTTTTATTGCCTTTATTCATTATTTATTTCTTTTTCTTTCTTTTTACTTCAAGGTATGACCAGAGGACACTGCCTTGGCATGGTGACCAGAGCTGACAGTGTTACCCACTGGTATTTTCGCAGAAATGATAAGGCTAGCTCGTGATGAGACCCCCTTTCCCTTGGCCATGCAACCAAAGGTCATTGCCCTGGCGTGGTGACCATATAATGGCAATGTCATACTGCTAGATACCTATGAACATAATGGGTCGGCTCGTGATGAGACCTCCCATCCTCTTGGTTAGGTCTTATTTTATTGTTTTTCTTAGGGTCCCTTTTGTTTCTTATCGAGAGGCCTTTTATTGCCTTCTGGGGGATCCCTGGGTGAGGCATCTCTAGGTTTTATTTCCTATGGATTTTATCTTTTACCAGCTTCTTTTACCCCTTGGGCCTTTAGCCCCTTCTTCCCACAGGACAAAGTGTAACCCTCAAAGGTCATCCTAATGGCTGGATTAGGGGAATGGGATGGATGCATGGGAGATAAGATGTAAAGTGATAGAATGGTGGGAGAGGACGATGGCTCTGCAAATCCCCCCTGGTGGCTAACCAAAACCCATAAATATAGGCTCGCTAGGGCACCCTGTTAATCCCCCCAACAATGGTCAAGTGGATTAGTGTAAGATCCAAGCAGTTGTCAGAAATGTAAGGAACCTGATGCATATATAAGAAAGTTATAACGATCAAACATGACACATACCATGATACCTTGTACCAATTACCTCATGGAGCAAGAGTCTTCTCTGATGCAAGTCCAAGCCAATGGTGATGGAAGCTGTTGCTGCTATCAGGACAAGTCTATGAAGAAGAAGAAGGATGGCCCCTCCAGGGCCATGCTCAGGTCAATCCTGCTCTCGGTACTCCATGTCTAGGATCTGTAGGCCTTGAGACATGATCTTCTAGTTATCCCTAGAAAACGGGGATAATAGGGCCTATCGCAGACCCTCCCTTCCCTTATTCTCCCCCATGTGATCATTGGCTATGACCACAGGCCTTACCAAAAAGGCGCTTCTGGATTTTGCGATTCAGGAATCGCGATGCAAGCATTCCCCTATTCTCTGTCTTTTGAAATGTTGAAACTCGAAAGGGTCTAACAGATCCTTAGCTCCTCCCTTGGGTCACTTTTCATACGACCGGTCCTATGACCTGGCACTATTCCTCTAAATGCCTTCAGGGTTTCGCAATTCGGGAAATTGCAATGCAAGCGTTCCTCCTTTCCCTTTAAAATCCCCAGAACTCGAAAGCCTAGTATCATCCAAATCTATGGTCCAGATCGTCGACTTGATCAATGGCCCAGATTAAATCCTGACACTCTACCTTTCGGGATTTCTGACGAGGTCTTCACTCCTATTCCTCTAATGTCCAGAACTCTGGTGGCCTCAGATATTTTCCATGCATCCCTAAAAATGGGCAGTCTAGATTCTTTCGAGACTCCTCCTCCCTACCACAAGACCCTATCCGGTGACCTAGGGCTCATTCACAGAGCACATCGGGGTTTCGCGTACCAGGATTTTGCGACTGGCGAAGATGAGGAGTCTTGCCCTAGGGTTTCCTAGGTGTCGAAACACCGAAACACCAAAACCTATTCATGCTAAACCATTTCGAGGTTTCGCATATCGGGATTTCATGACTAGAAAATACAAGAGAACTTGCCCTTGGGTTTCCCAGGTGCCAAAATTCCAAAACACCAAAACCTGAGAGAACCACTCTCTCTTGTACAAGCTTTCTAGAATCAGATCACATGATCCTTCAGCGGGTTCTTGGGTAATTATCCCTAGGCTTGGTGACCAGACTGAAAAGCCTTCCTAAATCACCAAGCTATGAACTTCTGTGACAGGGGTGAAGTAAATTCGTGGGTTTACTAAAATGGTAGTCTTTTCAAGGAACTCACTTCGGCTCTGGAATGTGAGGGAATTTCCCGGAAGGAGGTGCTTTCGGGGAAATCAAGCCAGGGCATAGCACGAGTCAAGTAAATGGGACAAATCTCTAGGGAATGGACTCGTAATCTAAACTTGTTCATTCTATATATAAAACGATTATGGTCATATAAGTATAAGCATACATCCACTATTTTTGATCAAAACACCAGGCAAACACTTCTATACAGAAACCATTTATTAGTGTACAAACATGAGCATGCGTTCCAGGATATTCAATTCAAGATACAAGATATAAACACTTATCAGAAAACACCTAGTGTGACACGACTGCTGAGAGGGGTGCTTGTTTCCACCGAACCATAGGATCAGTGACTCCAAATGGATTTACCACTAGCCACCCCCGAGCTAAACCACGATGCTTGAGGTTCAATTTTCTACTTCCGGCTCAACAGAAGTCAAGGATGAAGGTTACTCTCCTTCTCCTCTATTCATAACTCCCTATGTTTCTGGAGTTTCTCCATTTCTTCCCCACGATCCCTGTCGCGCGTGTTCTCCTCTCTTCTCTTCCCCCCTTACCACACTTCCTCTCTTGGCTTTTCTCTGCAAGATTTCCTATGGCATGAATTTCCCCATCCACGGTTAGGTCTAGGAGTTGTTACCGATGGGAAATTCACCCCCATCCCCTCATTAACTCTTAAGGAGCCTCCCCACCTACCAATCTGACAGGAAATCCATTCCGGGGTCAGAGAGTTTCTTTGGTCTTTGAGAAAGTAAAACCAGTACGGTACTGGCTCGGTGGATGTTAACGCAACCATTCCAGGTCCCTTCCACCACCTCTCATTAGCCATCGTGGTCTCTTTTAGCACATCCCCCTCTTATCATCCATCCAACACATATTCATAACATAATTTACATTCATCGACCTTTTATAAAAAGGTTCGTCAAATCAAACATTCGCCTCTTTGAGTTTTCCATAGTTCTTGGCCAATATAGTTATTTTCACAGACTGGGGGAAACAGGGTGTTACAATTCCCTCCCCCTTAAAGGAACATCATCCTCAATGTTCTATTTATCAATATGATGTGTATGTACAGAAGTAAATGAAATCGGATATGCATGTTTCATGGCATCTTCCATTTCCCAGGTAGCCTCATCTGGGCCAAGATGTTTCCACTGCACCTTGACTTGTGCAATGGTTCAGTTCTTGAGTGGGGTTTCCTTTCTGTCCAGTATGCATTGAAGTTTTTGTAGGAATTCTCCCTCCGGTTCCACCTGGATCACAGACCAGTCAATTATATGATTAGAATCATGTACATATTTCTTCAATAATGAAACATGGAAAACATTATGCGCTTTTACTGTGGGAGGAAGTGCTAGCCTATAGGCTATAGGTCCCACTCTATCTAGAACTTCAAAGGGTCCGCAATACCGAGGTGCCAACTTGGCACAAGCTCCCATCCTCATGGAACTCTTCCTGGGCCTCACTCTGAGATATACGTGGTCTCCCATCTTGAAATCTCTTGGAGTTCTCTTTCGGTCGGCGTAAATTTTCTGTCTGTTCTAAGCGACCTTCAGATTCTGTTTTATCTAAATCACTTGTTGTTCCATTTCTTTCAGCATGTCGGGTCCAATAGTAATTTTGTTTACGGGATTACTCCAACTTACTGGAGTGTTGCACGGTCTACCATAGAGGACTTTGAAAGGACTCGTCTTCAGGGATTCTTGATAGCCGTTGTTGTAGGCGAATTCCACCAGTGGCAGGTAATCTTCCCACTTCTTGGTTTGATGCATTACATGCATTCTTAGCATGTCTTCCAATATTTGGTTCACTCTTTCCATATGTCCATCGGTTTGAGGATGATAGGTTGTGCTAAACAGTAATTTGGTCTCCATACAAACAATGAAGGATTTCCAAAAGTTGGAAGTAAACTTCGTGTCTCTGTCAAACACGATCTCTTTAGGCATACCATGTAGTCTGAATATCTCCTTCATGAATATGCTGGCAATATCTATTTCCTTGCAAGTCGATTTGACGGGGATAAAATGGGTGGACTTGCTCAATTTATCCACCACCACCATGATGGCGTCATTCTATTTGGTCAATGTTGGTAATCTGGTGATGAAGTCCATGGAAATGGTTTCCCACTTCCATTCTGGGATTGGTAGAGGTTGTAAAAATCATGTTGGGTGCCCATGTTCTTCTTTAACCTATTGGCATTCTAGGAACTTAGCTAAATAGTTAGCTATGCCTTTATTTAACTCATGCCAATTGAATTCTTTCCTAGTGGCTATGATCATATTTTGATATCCCGGGTGACCAGTATATGGTCTTTTATGTAGTTCATCCATTATGAACCTCTTCAAGTCGTCACAATCTGGAATATACAATCTGTTTCTGTAAGTTAGCTGACCTCCATCTATCATTTGGTAGCCTTCATACTTTATTCCTGTGGGTTCTTTCTCTAGGTACGAGGTCACGGTCTAGAAGAATGTGCCTGTTTTTTGTGCATTCCTGACTCTTTCTTTGATATTTGTCTCGTAGGTGCTCATCGCTGCCAGGTGAATTGTTTTCATACTTCTGCTAAGGGCATCGACCACCTTATTTTCCTTTCCTTTAACATGTTTGATTTCAAAATCAAACTCACTAAGGAGGGCCATCCACCTAGCTTGTCTAGCATTGAGCTTTGGACAAACAGATATCGCAATCCACAGTGGTCTGTCATAAGTACAAATTTCCTTCCCATGAGGTAATGTCTCCACATTTTTAAGGTGTGCACTATGGCAGCCAGCTCTAGATCATGGGTCACATAGTTGACTTCGTGCTCATTCAATTTTTGGGATTCATAGCAGACTACACTTCCTCCTTGCATAAGGACTCCTCCGAGCCCTTCCTTACAGGCATCTATGCACACGAGGAAGTCAGTTTTTGGATCAACGATCGTCAACACGAGTGCATGGGTCAGAAGGTGTTTTAGGGATTGAAATCTTTCTTCACATTCTTGTGTCCATGTGAATTTAGCTCCCTTCTTTTGGAGGGAAGTGATTGGACAACCAATCTTGGAGAATCCTTTTATAAATATCCTATAGTATCATGCTAAGCCCATAAAGGATCTGATATCCAAAACGTCCTTTGGGGTAGGCCATTCCATGATAGACCTGATTTTGTCAGGATCTACTGCTACTCCCTCTTCAGATATGACATGGCCCAAGTAATGTATTTGCTTATGGAAAAAGTCACACTTGCTAAATTTGGCATAGAGATGATGTTCTCTTAGCACTTGAAGCACAAGTCTAATATGTTCCTCATGTTCCTCTCTATTCTTGGAGTAAATTAATATATCGTTAATAAAAACCAGTACAAATTTGTCTAGGAATTTGCTGAGAACATTGTTCATCAAGCACATAAAAGTGACAGGGGCATTGGTCAATCCAAATGGTACTACCACAAACTCATAGTGACCATATCTCGTCCTGAAGGCAGTTTTGTGGATGTCTTCACCATTGATTCGGACTTGATGGTATCCACATCTCAAGTCAATATTTGAGAAGATGGAAGCACCTCCCAATTGATCGAACAGGTCATCGATCCTCGATAAGGGGTACTTGTTCTTCATGGTTACCTTATTGAGTTGTCTATAATCTATGCACAGTCAAAGGGTACCATCTTTCCTTTTCACAAACAGGATTGGTGCTCCCCATGGAGACACACTGGCCGGATATAGCCTCTATCCATCATTTCTTTTAGTTGTAATTTAAGCTCAACTAGCTCGGGTGTGCTCATCCTGTAGGGTGTCCTAGACACTGGCACTGCTCCCGGTGCAAGTTCTATCGAGAAGTCAATGTCCCTTATCGGAGGTAAACCCGATACCTCTTTTGGAAATACATCTCTATATTCTCTTAGTGTGGGGTGGTATTTGAGGCTTGGTTTGTCATCTTCAACTGATTCCAACACCTATATCGCATATACTGGACATCCCTTTCTGCAATACTTTCTCATTTGAAGGGCTGATATTCGTCTCACCGAGACAGGTTTTTGGATCCCTTGAAGGGTTATCCTTCTTCCTTCTTCACTTACACATTATAAGGTTTTATGGTAACAGTCTAGTCTGGCTTTATATGTGGCTAGCCAGTCCATACCAATCAATAGGTCATACTATCTTAGGGGTAATACGTTAAGGGTTGCTTGGGTGCGGAATTCACCCATAGTGAATTGGCAGGCTGGTATGACCTCCACTACCTTTATTTTGGTGCCAATGGCTAATTGTTCCAACCATGGCTTGGCGTGTTTATGTGGCTGTAATTTACACTTATCAACAACCTTATGGGCTATATAACTCAAATTTGAACCAGGGTCAATTAGAATAGACATTAGATGGTTGGTGATCATACCTTCCATCTCCACCACTGAATCTTGTTGGTCAGCTTGTTTATTATCCAAGGCTGCATAAATTTGCATCACACTCTTAGCCATGTCATTGACGGTGGTAGCTTCTTGAAAATTGTAAATTCTCTGACAGTTCTGTTGTCGGCGCGGGTAGTCCCTCAGTATATGTTCTTCTCCACAACCCCAACATTTCAAGGGTTCCTTCTTCGAGTTATGAATATTTCCTGGGGTAGATCCAAAAGGTTTATTTCCGCTCTGGGAGGGGACATTCTACTGGTGTACACTTTGGGTTGGGAAGCTCATCCTTGAGTCCTTTTTATAGTTTTTAAATCTCGGGGATTTAAACCCCTTTTTCTGGAATCCCGAACTATTCTTCTACTTCCAACCTTCATGAGGTTCTGTCTGATGCCCAAGCTGTTCATAACAATATCTTGCCTTTCAGATAGTATCTTCTAGGGTCTTTGGCTCATCAAACTCAATCATGTTCTGATAGTCCTTAGGTAGTCCACTGATGAATTGTTGCACCTTTTCCTTTTCTACTTTTATATAGGGCACGTACCTCATCTATTCGAGGAATCTGCTGACATATTCCTCTATGGTGCGTTGCCCCAGCTTGAGTTCATAGAATTCTTTAGTCTTTTCGTCGAAATATTTTTCCGACGTATACTTCTTCCTGAAGTATTTCTCAAATCGTTCCCAAGATAGGTCTTCTTCGTGAATCCCTTTTACGTTCTTAAGGTCTTCTGACCAAATGGAAGCCTTCCCATTCAGGTTGAAAGTGGCTACTCAGGCCTTCAAATTTTTTGAGAACTCATGGACTTTGAAATACTTCTTTAGTCCAAGCAGCCAGGCCTATGCTTCCTCTCCTTTCTTTATTTCACCGTCGAAAGAAGGTGGTTTGGCCTTCTTGAATTCTTTGAGATTATGATTTTTGGAATGATTTCGCTTCTTCCATTTTCTTCGGGAATAAGAACTAGTTCTGCTACTAGAAGATCCCTCTGAGTCACTAGTTTCCTTTCTAGAGGAATCGTCCGACGCTTGTCCCTTATCTCTGGGGTGAACCTTTCTTGAGGTGATCCTCCCAGTGTGGCCACTCAAAGGACCACGTTTCTGTATCCCAGGCGGGCTTTGACTTCTATTTGTCTGTCGTTGGTCCGCGTGACTATTGTCAGGTCCATGCTGCAATTGTCTTTGTATGTCAGATAAGCTCTGCAACAAGACTGCATTAATTTCCATTTTCTTCTCTTGCTCTTTTATCAACCTCTCGTTGTCGGCCTTGTAGATATGTAGTTCAACCATGAGGCTTCTCACAGTATCAGCTAGATATGGAGGGGTCTCTACTACTCTCCTTTCGTCAGACTCTTCGTCTCTATTGTGGGAGCCATCTCCCACTTCGTGGTGCATCACCATTCTATGCATCTGTAGTTTCCCGCAGTTGATCATTCGCTTGTTGTGCAAGAAAAACACTTGTTGTTAGTCAACATTATATTCATTCACAATCAACACATAATTAATATTTTTCAAATGCATGCACACAATAGGAATTTTCATTCTTAACTTCGTCTTTTGATAAGGGGGGTTAGGATAGAGAGTTACTCCTTTTTAAGAGTACTTCAGATGGAGTATCTGCACAACTCGTCCATGAGCCCAAGTAGGCCAAGTGTTGTAACCATTCTTTGATACCAATTTGTCACACACCCACTACGACAACTAAGATTTTTCGCCTTTTTTTATCCTTTTTCTCGAGGGATAGAATCCCCGAATCTCTATGGGGCCTAGTGCAGACCCTCCCTTCCCTTATGCTCCCCCATGTGATCGTTGGCTATGACCACAAGCCTTACCAAAAAGGCGCTTTTGGCTTTCTTGATTCTGGGAATCGCGATGCTAGTGTTCCCCTGTTCTCTATCTTTTGAAATGTCGAAACCCGAAAGGGTCTAACATATCCTTAGCTCCTCCCTTGGGTCACTTTTCATATGACCAGTCCTATGACCTAGCACTACTCCTCTAAATGATTTTGGGGTTTTGCGATTCGGGAAATCGCGATGCAAGCATTCCTCCTTTCCCTTTAAAATCCCTGGAACCTGAAAGCCCGGTATCATCTAGATCTATGGTACAGATCATCGAGTTGATCAACGACCCGAATTAAATCCCAACACTCTACCTTTTGGGATTTCTGGCGAGGTCTTCACTCCTATTATTCTGATGTCCAGAACCCTGGTGGCCTTAGATCTTCGCCATTTGTCCCTACAAATGGGCAGTCTAGATTCTTTCAGGACTCCAACTCCCTACCACAAGACCCTGTCCGGTGACCTAGGGCTCATTCACAGAGCGCATTGGGGTTTCACGTACCAGGATTTTGTGACTAGCGAAGACGAGGGGTCTTTCCCTTGGGTTTCCTGAGTGCCAAAATGCCGAAACACCAAAAACTATTCATGCTATTTTGGGTTTTTCATATCAGGATTTCACAACTGGCAAATACAAGGGAACTTGCCCTTGGGTTTCTCGGTTGCTGAAATGCCAAAACACCAAAACCTGAGAGAACCACTCTCTCTTGTACAAGCTTTCTAGACTCAGATCACATGATCCTTCAGTGGGTTCTTGGGTAATTATCCCTAGGCTTGGTGACTAGACTGAAAAGCCTTCCTAAATCACCGAGCTATGAACTTCTATGACAGGGGTGAAGTAAACTCGTGGGTTTACTAAAACAATAGTCTTTTCAAGGAAATCACTCTGTCTCTGGAATGTTAGGGAACTTCCCGGAAGGAGGTGCCTTCGGGGAAATCAAAGCAAGGCATAGCGTGAGTTAAGTAAATGGGATAAATCTCTAAGGAATGGACTTGTAATCTGAACTTGTTCATTCTATATATAAACCAATTATGGTCATATAAGTATAAGCATGCATCCACTATTTCCAGTCAAAACACTAGGCAAACACTTCTATACAGAAACCATTTATGAGTGTACAAACATGAGCATGCGTTCCAGGATATTCAATTCAAGATACAAGATATAAACACTTATCAGAAAACACCAGGTGTGATGCGACTACTGAGAGGGGTGCTCATTTCCACCCAACCATAGGCTCAATGACTCCAAATGGATTTACCACTAGCCACCCCCGAGCTAGACGACGATGCTTGAGGTTCAATTTTCTACTTCCGGCTCAATGGAAGTCAAGGACAAAGGTTACTCTCCTTCTCCTCTGTTCAAAACTCCCTATGTTTCCAGAGTTTCTCCAGTTCTTCCTTGCGATCCCTATCACGCACGTTCTCCTCCCTTCTCTCCCCCCCTTACCACACTTCCTCTCTTGCTTTTTCTCTGCAAGATTGCGTGTGGCATGAATTTCCCCTTCCGCGGTCAGGTCTGGGAGTTGTTACGGATGGGCAGTTCACCCCCGTACCCTCATTAACTCTTGAGGAGCCTCCCCACCTACCAATCTGATGGGAAATCCATTCCGGGGTCAGAGAGTTTCTTTGGTATTTGAGCAAGTAAAACCAGTATGGTATTGGCTCGGTGGAAGTTAACGCAACCATTCCAGGTCCCTTCCACCACCTCTCATTAGCCATCGTGGTCTCTTTTAGCACATCCCCCTCTCAGCAGCCATGCAACACATATTTATAACATAATTTACATTCATTGACCTTTTATAAAAAGGTCTTTCAAATCAAACATTCACGTCTTTGAGTTTTCCATAGTTCTTGGCCAATATAGTTATTTTTACAGATTGGGGGAAACAGGGTGTTATAGTTATCATCCAGGAATTTGACATGGATTTTGTCTCTACGAAATCTAGGAAGTCACTGGTCTTTGTATAACTTATCTTGAAACTTCTGGTCGAGTCGGGTGATGTTACGCCTGAAGAATCACTGATTAAAGGATATCTCTTTCTGATTTCATCTTTGGACCCCTGGTATGGAGATATATTAGTATATATCCAGAATTTGAAGTGCCCTGCCTCTGCTTCTCGTGATGAGCATCGACATATACTCCATCAGGAAAAAAAATATCTCACACTCGAGGACACTTTATATCATCGAGGTGTAGATTGCATCCTTCACCGGTGTCTCACTCATGAAGAAGCAGAACTCGTTCTTAACGACTGCCACACTAGAGCATGTGGTGGTCATTTGTTTGGGTTGGAAACAACCCAAAAGATTCTATGAGTCAGATACTTTTGGTCGATGTTAATCAAGGATTGCATTGAATCGGTCAAGAAGTGCCACCTGTGTTAGCTATTCTCTCGGAAGATGAGGGCACACCCCACTCCTATGTTTCTCGTCATTACAGTTGGCCCCTTCACTAAATGGGGGATTGATTATACTACATGCCACCCCCCTTCAGCCAGGGGGCACCTTTATATCATCGTAGGAGTAGACTACTTCACTAAGTGAGTCAAAGCTATGGCAACATTCAAAGATGATGGAGAGAAAACAACTCTCTTTTTGTTCAATCAGATAATACCAAGGTTTAGCATCCTGAGGGTGATTATCACTGACCGTGGCAGTCACTTTCAGAACAAAATGATGTCGGAGTTAACATCAAATCTTGGGTTGAGGCAAGAGCATTCATCACCCTACTACCCACAAGATAATGTTTAGGTGGAAGCTGTGAATAAGTCCCTCAATACTATTATGCAACTAACGATCAATTCAGCGAAGTCAAATTGGCATTTGATGTTGTACTTAGCATTGTGGGCCTACCAAATGTCTGTAAAGACTGCAACATGTTTATCACCTTTTCAACTCATTTACGGGCTGGAAGCAGTCTTTCCAATAGAGTGTCAGATCACATCTCTAAAGCTGGAAATACAGTTATTGTCAGACACTTACCACTTGAGGAACGCTTATTATATCTCAAGCAGATCGATGAGCAATGTCATGATGCAGCCTTGGCTAATGAGGCTCACAAGAAAAAATTCAAGTGTCAATATGATCAGTCCGTTCATTCTCGAATTTTCGCTGAAGGCGACCTTGTCCTAGTCTATGACCAAGATAAGGATCCCCTGGGGCAGGCAAGATCAAGCCCATGTGGTTCAGAGCTTTCATTGTGAAGGAATTATTAAATAAGGGCGCTTATCATTTGGTTGACTTTGAAGGGAAAGCTCTGGCGAAGCCTAGAAATGGGCTCTACCTCAAGAAGTATTACTCATAGGTGGGTTGCCTTGGGTGACTTCTTGTACATATGTATAGTTCTTATACAGTTTGGTTTTTGTCTTTTTGTTTTATGGACGTGTATTTTTTGATGTCATATTTTTCACTGTGGCAGATTTCAAGTGAATCAGAAGTGTTTGTTGGGTTCACAAACGGCACTAGACGACACACTCAGAGGCTTGCTTCTACAGCTTGGGTGATCTTTACACGTCAAGGCCAGTTGCTATCTTCTGGAGGTATCTGTTTCGGTGACGCCACAAACAATGTTGTCGAATACAGCACAATAATATAGTTGCTTCATGACGCCTTGTCACATGGTATCTCTCATCTTTGGGTCTACTTAGATGCAAAGMTGGTTGTGTCCTATTTCAATGGGGTTTATCATGTTTATGATCCTACTCTACACCGATGATTCCTTAGGGCACGTCTCTTAGAATGAAGATTTGATTAAATTATGTATATCCATGTTCYTAGGAGATTGAATCAAATCAAAGATACTCTAGCTAATCATGTATTAGATGGGCATATTGCACACACGTAAGAAAAAGAACAAACATGCACATGTAAATACATTTGTAAATAAATTTAACCCATAAGACATAAAAGATGTATATATATATATCAAAAGTTTCATAGTATTTGGGTGGGTGCAAGTGCCTAAAAACTATGTCTAGTATACATCATGGGGCTTATGCCCTAAAAATATATACAAAAAGTGCTCTCGACACGTAAGTGGTCCATCCTAAGCTAAGGGTGAGGCCTGTTGTCCCTGCCATAGTGAACTGCAACGTTTTCCAAACGCCATAAGAGTTGGACCCAGGTCTAGGGAACCCTAACTACGTGAGGTTGCATCGATGGTGGGGGGTCCTCGATCTCTTCCACAGGGACTACATGAGTGAGCGCAGTGAGGTTCCACTTCACCCATCTCAAAACTCACTCAGCCTCTCTGGATGGAGGTCCCCCTGCTACTGTTGTTGATGCTTGTTCGGTGGCTGCAGCTAGTGTTGCCTTTGGTTGAGGATGCCGCCGAGTCCTCGAGAAGTCTACTGGACGCACTGGTCCCACATATGTACATAAACAGATACATTGTTGTCATATGCTTTGATTCCCATAAAAATCATATATATAAAAAGAAACAAAAAATTAAATAACATTAAAAACAAACATACCTATATCTCCTTGCTCTGCTCCGGGAGGTATGGGCATTTCTAGGCCCCTGGAAAAGTTGATCCCAGTGTAGGGGTAGTCCTCTATAGCTAGAATATGTCATGCCCACCAGTCAAAAAAGGTATCGTCGAAGGCCTCTATGGTCCTTCCTCCCCCCTGTCGCGGTAGCAATGCTGCCCATCTACACACTTTTGGGAGTGAGGCTTCATGCCCTCGCACTGTCTGACGACAACCCACCCTCGATGGCACAGTCGCTCCACCCGGACCTTCACTATCCATGGCCCAAAGGGTTCAAACCCCTCCTATTTCCCCTCGGGAATTCTTTACCCACAGAAAATACTACCGCGCGATTCTCCCTTCGGAGATCGGAAGATCGGATTTCGCGATATCGCAAGGTTCGTGACCCTGCTCTCAGTCATTCAACCGCCGAACCCCGAACGCCGGTGGTCAGCGGTCAACACTCTCTCGTGTATCGGGGATTTCCCTTTCGGAAAATCGGCAGACAAAAGGCCGCGATGTCTTCCCCTTTCAAACCTTCGAGTGTCGAGGTGTCGATCCCCGACGTGAGGCCACCTGTCCTCCACTAGGTTCCCCGGGCCCCACGATGCCACGTTAATCTCGGGATTTCGCGGATCGTGGATCCATGACACAAAGTTTCCTTGCTTCTGGAAACCCCGAATTCCGAAACCCCGATACGCCGGATTTGTGCCACCTGCCTGTGCTCAAATCGACGGTCCTGATCAAATCGGGGAATCGCAATTCGCGATTTCGACGTGCATGTGATCCTTTCACTCTCTAACCCCGATTCACCGATATGTGATGGCCAAGGGTTCTTCCGCCGCTTGAGGGTTAACCTCCTCGCTCCTCCTCCTAGATCCAACGATCCACGGGACTTCGCGATTCTTCACGACGAATTCAAGTCGTCGATTCTCTTTCTCTAGAGAATCCTCCGTTTCGCCACCTTCATCCTGTGCAACTGAAACAAAAGAAACTTTCCCTCCTAGGCTTTTATCAGCTCAGACTTCTTCAGGGATTTCTTGAACACGTCCCTGTGCTCGGTCCTCAACCACCTCCAAAGTGATGAAGTCTCCTGGGTCCTGCGCGCTCACGCTCATAACAACTTCGACCTTCCTCTTCTCAGACTTACTACTGAGATTCCGGTCTGACCTGCACTCGTCTGCACGGCTCGAACAACCTCAATTCACTTGGGCAAACAAGAACAAAAGTTCAACTACTTAGCCTCCTCGACGCACTCTATGCAGAGGTATTCAACTGCACTCGATGCAGGAATCTCCTGGCCTAAGAAGAGAAGCAATTGAAACTCATTCTCTCAGGTTTCTGACCTGATATGCAATCACATAAGCAGCATATAAAAGATAAGAATAAAAGGAAGCAAACATGCATAAGCATAATATCAACAGTACACAGAGATCAAATACATCCATGAGATTTAATAGAAGCTTTCCTATTAATTCAATAACTATATATGGAGTTTCTTCACAGGCTCTCTGCTCTGCTCTCTAATGCTTCTCTGCTAATGCTGAATAATACAAAAGGTGAATAATCCTACAACAATACCACGGAGGGTGCCTATATTCATTTTCCCTCCTGGAAGATGAAACTGTCTAATCTACAGCTAACCCTATCTACCAGCATTTAAAACTGTTAAATGCATTCTTATCTACATTATATTACAAATGCGCTCAGCTTTGAATGCCTTAGTTAAACGGCGGCGCAACAATACCAAGGTAGAATTCAAAATTTTGAGGTTTGCTGGCTTGTCCAACTGTCTCTTCTCTCTCCTCGCGCTGGTTCGTATGATGAAAGGCGGATGCTCCTGCATCATACTCCTCGGCTCAAAATACTTCAGGGGCTCCTGCCCATGATCTCCTACACATTATGCCCATGCTTCTGTATAACTGCTTCTGTCTCCCAGCTGGCATCCTCCACTGGGTGATCTTTCCATTTCACCAGGTATTCAAAATACTGCTTTCTCCTGGTCTTCTTCCCTGCTCTTTTATCCAGTATGCACTCAATCTGTGGCTTCTGTGCAACTGGAAATTGTTTCTGCCATTGGATCATTGGTTCTCCAACACTCCCAACTCCTGAATCTTTGGCCTTTTATGGGTATAAATCTGAAATGTTGAATATCGGAGATATCCTGATGCCCTCCGGCAACTCAAGCTCATATGCATTTTCACCAAACTTCTTCAGGACTCTGCATGGCCCGATATTTTTCATCTTGAGCTTGTTGTATGTTCCCCTTTGGAACCTCTCTTTCCTCAGGTGCGCCAGAACCATGTCTCCAACCTCGAACTGAAGTTGCCTCTTCTTTTGATTGGCTCTGCGCTTGTATTCCTGATTCGTCTTCTGTAGGCGCTGCTTCACCTCTGCGTGAAGTTCCTGCATCGCTTCAGCAAATTCCTCAGCTCTCACGCTGCTAGTCTTAGCCCGTTCTGGCTCCCTGAGCTCAGACACTCCTCTCGGATGCGTCCCATACAAAATCTGGAACGGTCTCTTACCTATACTCTGATTCACCGAATCGTTGTACGCAAATTCTACCTGCGGTAGGACCTGATCCCAACTGGTGTGATGCTCCGTCACCAGGCTTCTCAACAGATCTCCCAAGCTTCTGTTGACCACTTCTGTCTGCCCATCTGTCTGTGGATGGTAAGCAGAACTGAATTCTAAGTCAGTCCCCAGCTTCTTCCATAGTGTCCTCCAAAAATTACCTATGACCTTGGTATCCCTGTCCGAGACTATGGTTCTCGGCAATCCATGCAATCGCACAATCTCTTTGAAAAATAAATTTGCGATGTGGGTTGCATCGCTGGTCTTATGACACGGAATAAAATGTGCCATCTTCGAAAATCTGTCCACCACAACAAAGATGGAATCAACCCCTCGCTGAGTTCTCAGTAATCCCAACACAAAATCTATACTGATGGCTTCCCAAGGCCTTTCAGGTATGGGCAATGGTTGATATAACCCTGTGTTCTGCTTTCGCCCTTTCGCATGTTGACATATCCGACACCTGTCAACAAACCGTTTAACATCTGCGTGCATGCCAGGCCAATAATAAGATTCGCTCAGCTTGGCGAATGTTTTGTCATGTCCAAAATGACCTGCTAGGCCTCCGCTGTGCTTCTCCTTCACCAAATTCTCTCTCATAGAGCAATCTAGAATGCACAATTGATTGCCTTTGAACAACAATCCATCCTGAATTAGGTAGTCTATCCACGGACTCCTGTCCCTGAGAACTGGGTTCTCAGTTGCCTCGTAAGCTTCGCCAAAGTCTGCGTCACCTACATACATATCTTTTAAATTTTCAAAACCCAAGGTTTTGACTCTGAACTCCTGCAGTAATAAGCACTTTCTGCTTAAGGCATCAACCACCTTGTTCGCAGTCCCCGAAATGTGCTTTATAACAAAGGTGAAATTCTGCATATATTCCACCCACTTCGCATGCTTTTGATTCAGCTTCTCCTACTGACTCACGAATTGCAACGCGTGGTTATCGCTATACAACACGAACTCATTGGGTATGAGGTAGTGCCTCCACATCTTCAATGCCTGGACAATGGCATAGAACTCCTTATCGTATGTGGAGTACTTCAGCTTCACATCATCCAGCTTCTCGCTGTAATATGCCACAGGTCTATCATCCTGAATCAAAACCCCTCCAACATCATACCCACTGGCATCACACTTTACCTGGAAGGTCTTCTGAAAATCCAGCAGCACCAGAATTGGCTGCTCGGTTATCTTCCACTTCAATAGGTTGAAGCTCCTTTCAGCCTCGGCTGTCCACTGAAAATTTTTATGCCGCTTTTTCATAGTGTCCATCATGGCGGCACTGATTCCACTAAAATTTCGAATGAATTTTTTGTAGAAGCTTGCCAAACCGTGAAAGCTCCTTACCTCAAAAACATTCCTCGGCGATGCCCAATTCCTGATTACATTCACTTTCTCAGGATCCATCTTCAATTCATTTGCCGAAATAACGAACCCCAGATATATGAGTTCCTTCCGCATAAACGATCATTTTTTCAAATTGATCAGCAGCTTCTCCTGCTGCAGTCTCCTCATCACTGTGGCCAAATGCCTCAAGTGTTCAGCCTTGGTCTTGCTGAAAATCAAAATATCATCCAAGTATACGACCACAAATTTGCCAATGAATTCCCGCAGGACTTCATTCATCAGCCTCATAAAAGTGCTTGGCGCATTTCTCAACCCAAACGGCATGACTAGCCATTCGTACAAACCCTCGTTTGTTTTGAATGTTGTTTTCCATTCATCTCCCTCTCTCATCCGGATCTGATGATATCCGCTCTTGAGATCTATCTTGGAGAAGTAATTTGCCCCACTCAGGCAATCCATCAAGTCGTCCATTCTTGGTAATGGGAACCTGTACCTGATGGTGATCTTATTGATCGCCCTGGAGTCTGTACACATCCTCCAGCCTCCATCCTTCTTTGGGCTTAGTACCGTTGGGACGACACATGGACTAAGACTTTCTCTCACTAGTCCCTTGTCTTGCAGATCTTGTACCTGCCTTTTGACTTCCTCGTTCTCCTGAGGTGTCAACCTGTACGCTACCTTATTTGGAAAACTTGCTCCGGGTATGAGGTCAATGTGGTGACTCACACTCCTCATCGGTGGCAACGAACAAGGTAATTCGTCCATGATGATGTCAGCAAACTCTCCCAGTAGTTGTTGAATCTCCTCTGGCAAGTCGTCCACTCTTGTGCTTGTCAGGACAATTCTCGGCTTCCTGACAACAAAGAACTATGGATCTTCATCCTTCTCCAACTCTGTGAGAAGCTCTTTCCCACTCATGAGAAGTATCGTGCTGGTTACTTCCGGCTCCACCTTCTTATCCTTCCCCGGAAGAAATGTATGTGTTTTCCCATCCTTCTCTAAGGTGTAGGTGTTCATCCTTCCATCATGAACAACCCTTCTGTCAAGCTGCCATGGTCTTCCCAATAAAACATGACAGACATCCATGGGAATGACATCACACAAGATTTTATCTCTATATTCACCCATTTTAAAATTAACCAAGCACTGTTTTGTAACGTGTACCTGGTGTCCTTTCTACAACCATGTCACTTTGTAAGGACTCGGGTGTTTGCGTGTCTTCAACTCCAATTTCTCCACCATCTCGGTCAAAACGAGATTATCAGTGCTCCCACTGTCCACTATGACCTTGCATTTCCAGCCCTGGGTCTTGCAAGTCGTCCGGAACAGTCGGCATCTCTGAGTTGTATCCACCTCTTTCTCAGGTTTCAAGAGAACCTTATGCACTGTCAGTGACTTCCCACTTCCAGCGTCTTCATCCTCCACGTCACGCCTCTGCGCCTCTGCAACGTGAGTTTTCCCTCTATCCATCTTCCTCTCTGGACAGTCCACAGCTTTGTGACCGTCTTTACCACACGTGAAACATGTGATAACTCCTCCTCGGCCTCTTCCTCTACATCGGTTACGAGGAAAAGTGTTCGCATCAGCGTAGCCTCCCTGCTGATCATCTTGTTGCCTCCTCGGCTCAGCATTTTGCTGCCTCTGCTGTGAGGTTCCACCTCTTTCAGCTTTTCCCTGAGGCCTCTTCCAATCCTCCTTGGGCTTCTGTGTTCTCTCCTGAACAACAACTTTACCTTGTGGCTGGCTTCTGCCTCGCCCTCGCTGTCCCTGCTTGCAGCTCAACTTCTCTTCGGCTTTCAGAGCCATCTGGTACGCATCCTCAACTGTGCGGATGGTTAGCATGCTCATTTCATCCTGAATGTCATACCTAATACCATTTAGGTATCTTGCTACCTTTTCGTCATTACTCTCCCGATGACCTGCTCGGATGTTGAGCCTATAGAATTCTTCGGTGTACTCTTTCACCGTCATCAGCTTCTGCTTCAGGTTCTGCATGCGCCTGAATAGAGTGATCTGGTAATCCCTCGGAATGAACTTCGCCTTCATCTTGGTGATCATCCGATCCCAGCTCTTTATCTTCTGCTTGCCTTTGGAACGCCTGTCCGCCTACATCTCGTCCCACCATAAGGCTGCATGTCCTTTCAATTTAGTGACAGCATGCCTCACCTTCTTGTCCTCTTCGATATCTTCGTAATCGAAGTAGGTGTCGAGTGCTCGGATCCAATCCAGCAACTCCTCAGCATTTAGACTTCCCTCATAGATGGGAATGTCCATCTTAGTCTTCGAGCTCATCCTCGAAATAGCTCTGATCAACCTCTCTGTCGAGGCATCCTCTGCTGAGACCTCCCCTTCATCATGTCCAGCCTCCTCCTCAACCTCGGGATCGCTGAACTCTCCTGCGTCGGCTCCATGCCTCTGGGTGGCCTCCATATCTTCGAGTCTCGCCCTCAGATCTCGTATATGACATTCCATCTCTGGATTCCCTGCTGGGTTTCCTGCTTGTCTACCCCTTCTTCAGCCATCCCTGTCCTCACGATCAGGCGATTGCCTCTCTTCTGGGCGACATTATGTACCCGCTTCTCTCTGTTATCTGAACAAAGAGAACTCCAACTCCCGCTCTGATACCACTCTTGTCGAAAACCCACCCTCGATGGCACGATCGCTCCACCCGGACCTTCACTATCCACGGCCCGAAGGGTTCAAACCCCTCCTATTTCCCTTCGGGAATTCTTTACCCACAGAAAATACTACCGCGTGATTCTCCCTTCGGAGATCGGGAGATTGGATTTCGCGATATCGCGAGGTTCGTGACCCTGCTCTCAGTCACTCAACCGCCGAACCCCGAACGCTGGTGGTCAGTGGTCAACACTCTCTTGTGTATCGAGGATTTCCCTTTCGGAAAATCGGCAGACGAAAGGCCGCGATGTCTTCCCCTTTCAAACCTTCGAGTGCCGAGGTGCCGATCCCCGATGTGAGGCCACCTGTCCTCCACTAGGTTCCCCGGGCCCCACGATGCCACGTTAATCTCAGGATTTCACGGATCGCGGATCCACGACACAAAGTTTCCTTGCTTCTGGAAACCCTGAATGCCGAAACCCCGATACGCCGGATTTGTGCCACCTGTCCGCGCTCAAATCGACGGTCCCGATCAAATCGGGGAATCGAAATTCGTGATTTCGACGTGCATGTGATCCTTGCACTCTCTAACCCTGATTCGCCGATATGTGATGGCCAAGGGTTCTTCCGCTGCTTGAGGGTTAACCTCCTCGCTCCTCCTCCTAGATCCAACGATCCACGGGACTTCGCGATTCTTCACGATGAATTCAAGTCGTTGATTCTCTTCCTCTAGAGAATCCTCCGTTTCGCCACCTTCGTCCTGTGCAACTGAAACAAAAGGAACTTTCCCTCCTAGGATTTTATCATCTCGGACTTCTTCAGGGATTTCTCGAACACGTCCCTGTGCTCGGTCCTCAACCACCTCCAAAGTGATGAAGTCTTCTGGGTCCTGCGTGCTCACGCTCACAACAGCTTCGACCTTCCTCTTCTCAGACTTACTACTGAGATTCTGGTCCGACCTGCACTCGTCTGCACGGCTCGAACAACCTCAATTCACTTGGGAAAACAAGAACAAAAGTTCAACTACTTAGCCTCCTTGATGCACTCTATGCGGAGGTATTCAACTGCACTCGATGCAGGAATCTCCTGGCCTAAGCAGAGAAACAATTGAAACTCATTCTCTCAGGTTTCTGACCTGATATGAAATCACATAAGCAGCATATAAAAGATAAGTATAAAAGGAAGCAAACATGCATAAGCATAATATCAACAGCACACAGAGATCAAATACATCCATGAGATTTAATAGAAGCTTTCCTATTAATTCAATAACTGTACATGGAGTTTCTTCACAGGCTCTCTGCTCTACTCTCTAATGCTTCTCTGCTAATGCTGAATAATACAAAAGGTGAATAATCCTACAACAATACCACGGAGGGTGCCTATATTCGTTTTCCCTCTTGGAAGATGAAACTGTCTAATCTACAGCTAACCCTATCTACCAGCATTTAAAACTGTTAAATGCATTCTTATCTACACTATATTACAAATGCGCTTAGCTTTGAATGCCTTAGTTAAACGGCGGCGCAACAATACCAAGGTAGAATTCAAAATTTTGAGGTTTGCTGGCTTGTCCAGCTGTCTCTTCTCTCTCCTCGCGCTGGTTCGTATGATGAAAGACGGATGCTCCTGCATCACTGTCTCTCATGAACTGAGACTAGGTACTCTCCCGAAGAAGAATGAGCACAGAATGGTCCCAAATCCAAAGTTCTTGTTGTTCCTCCCACAACACTCGGTGAGTTGTCTCTTCATCCAGTCTAGCATGGTTGTGCTCCAATCGAATATCTGTGCATTCAAGCACTGCAATGCATAATGCATGTGTGCCCGGGAGGCCTGATGTAAGGCTGCAGATCCACTAATCCAACCAATAAGTAGAACTATCACTTTCAGTGATAGGTTGACGATCTTGTTTATTGGCACCTGAGAACCTACTTTCTCAGTGCCATCCTTGCAATGTAATCTGATCAACTCGACTATGTTATGAGGCCCAGGGGGGAAATCTCACAGGTTGACTGGTTCACCTCTCCTCGAGAGGCCATTCAGGAAGTAGATTTCTTCAGTTGTTGGAGTCAACAATTTCCCCTCAAGCATAAATGCATCAACATCAGGATGCCAGTAATCCACCAAGGCGTTCAACAGCCTGGGTTGTGCCCTCATGAATGGACACCGATAGAACTTCCACAAACCACATTGCCTCAATGTAGGATCCTCATTGACCATCATATCAATTTCTTCATGCTCTCTCTCTCTCCAATGGACATGCATCCTGCAAAATGACAAGTTCAAAGGGGAGTTAACTTCTGCATTTTCATTTTTTTCCAAGTTCTTGAGGGTGTACGCGGGCTGTATTGGGAACAATTGCATAAGCATGTGGGCAGATTGTTCTCTCCCCGCGGGCATATGCAGGTTTTCCTTGAACAACCCGCGTACACGTAGGGTCGCCCCTTTTTAGGAGTGTGCGTCCCCCCAAAAACCAAAAAAAAAAAAAAAATTGGAATGCAAGGGGGGTTGATTTGTAATTACTTGGTCCGAGCAGAAGTTCATTTCATCCTCTGAAGCTCTCGAAATCAACTCTTTTATAAAAGGGGTGATTTGTCTTTTTGGTCAATTCTCAAATTACAATGGTGATAATGAGCTACCAATGTCTATTTATAGACTTTTTTGGTCCTTTTTATAATTTTTTGGACCCTTTTGTCTTTTTTCTGGCTTGAAAATCATTTAACGTGGTTCTTGAGTTTCTCAGTGGATGTTACGATACACTTCACTTTTGGTTCGGAAAACATTTTTGGGAGATGGGTCACTTTTTAAAGATTCTTTGGTAAAAGTCGTTTTTCCAACTTTTGCATTTAAGTTAGGATTCCACCTCCACTTTTTTCCTCTTGTTGTCTTTTCCTCTTTTCCATAGGATTGATCCCACCGAATGGCGACACAAAACCTTCATTGTTGCTTTAGAAGTGTCATAATTTAGTGGTAGAGCCTACCTCTACATGGATGCCCTAGGTAGATCCTAGTTGCATTTTGGTGTCCATACCGTTGTTAATGAATTCAAGCTCGGGAGTCCTTATTAGTCTTGTCTTGATTACGAGTTTGAGCCTCATACATCTGATATGTCATCACTCTTAATCTCACCCTCAAGACTCCCAAAAAATGAGTCTTCTTTTAATCCCTTTTTAGACTCTATAAACATGAAACGATTGTCGAGCGATCTTGTTGTCCTTGATCCTCGCCAAACTAAAATTTGAAGGCACGTCTTTTCGACGGTAGTTTACCCTTTTTTCAGTCCGGATGGTCAATTTTACAAACAAAGGTACACTCTAGGAACTTCAGTTCGTTGGAAGAGTATTCTCAAGTATAAGTTTAACCCTTTTTTGGGCCTGAGGCACTAAATTTACGAAAACGGAACCCCCACGGAGTCCATAGTTAAGATATTTTCAAACTCCCTAAAATTGAAAAGATAGTCGAGTGACCTTGTTCCTTCACCCTCATTAAAATGGTCCAGAAGAACATCCTCTATGAAGTCCATAGTTAAGCTCTTTTCAGACTCCTTAAAATTGAAAAGATCGTCAAGTGACCTTGTTCTTTCACACTCGTTAATTGGTTCAGAAAAACATCTATTGGCATGAGTTTACCCCTTTTGCTGGCCTGTAGATTAAAGAGAAAAAAGGTACACCTCCAGAGGTTCGTCTCGTCGGGAGAGTTCTCCTTAGCAAATTTCACTTTTTCGGGCTAAGGAGACTAAATCTAGAAAAAGGCAATGAGTCCATAGTTAATCTCTTTTCAGACTCCTTAAAATTGAAAAGATTGTCGACTGATCTTGTGTTTGTCACACTCATTAAAATTATTTTTGAATAGATGTATTTTCGGTGTTGTTTACCCCTTTTTTGTACTGACTAGACTACCTTCGAAAAAGGTACCTCGGTGGAGTCTTCTTTTGCACTTTTTCAGACTCTCTAAAAATGAAAAAACACCGCGCTTAACTTCTCTAGGCTCGTTTAAAATTACATTGAAGGACAGTATCATTGTGTCTTATTAATCGCATTTGCATCTCTGTGTCTCTGGCCTAATGATGGCTCCATGTTGCTCTCAACTCAACCTTTGAATCATGCCTTATACGCAAGCCTTTTAGCACTTTGCCTTTGCGTCTTGACACCTTGACCCATGGAGGAATTTTCCTGAGTGTCCTTTCCCTACACATGTCTCCTTTCTCTGAGCATTAGTTTGTTCCTTGCGCTTGGAACTAGTATGATTGCAACACTCGTTCCTCCTTTGTAACGTAACATTCTTTTATTCTTTTTCAAGCTTTCCAGCATTATTGAAAAAGACAAAATAAAATCAAATATACCCCAAAAAGAAGACGGGAAAAGTATTTTCTTTTTATGGCAACACAATGAGTCTCCCTTGGACAAAGCACATCCTTTCGTTTATCTTCAATAATTGGGATTTAATATGACCTTAGGAAGTTTTTCTCGCTACATAGAGTTGTGTCCTCCTCCATTTGGTTATTCTTTCAAATACATGGAGAGTTTGTGTTACCTCCTGCATCATGAACTTATGTCAATGTCATGCTGCCTGAGTCTAATCATCTGTCGGGATATTGTCCAAGGGAAGTTTTACCCAACTTGAGTCGGCTTCTCTGTAGTTTGTCTCTTGCCCTCATGCCCGACCATCCCGAAAGTACAATCAAGTCTTTTCTCGAAATCACTGAAGTTTTCTTCCTGATCACCGAAATCCTCTTGTTTGTTCCCCGACGAACCGTCGAAGACCTCTGGGTCGTGAAGACGTACACTCACATTACACTCCTACCCGAGTTTTGAAGATATTGAAGTTGTTGCTCGAGCTTTGAAGGCCTCATCTCCAGCCATCATGCATCATTGGCTTCTTGAAGGTGGATACTATACATGTATATCTTTGATTTTGAGATGTAGATCTATTGTCTATTGCTTGCGGCTACACTTTATATAGTTATATGACATGGATATACAATGTATTTGATTGGAAATCATGATTTATTTCATCCCGACCATGGGTATGCCCGCCTCAGTGAGACAATTATTATTTTTGCAGATGGCACCTCCCAAACTCTGGTCCCGGGCTCACTCGCTTTGTACATTGGTGAAGATTTGTAATGTATTTCGATCATTAGATGCTCTTATGACCTCACACATTGGGGGGCATCTGTTATAAACCTAAATTGCACCATACATGCATACCTGGCATCAACCCATCTTACTTTCTATTCTTTCCAAGCCATCACTGAGCAACTCTTCTTAAAAACCACATTTTTGAATATGTACGTGCCCTGCACCATCATTGCCCGCGTACACATGCTTTACGCACCACTACAACTCGTTTACATATGTTATCTACGCCATTACAACCCGTGTATACTCACAAAAATTGTAAAATTTAAAAAGTTGCAAGGAATTCATTGAGATTACGGGCTATTGGGTAGTTTTCCAACTGTCCCACTGCCAATAGCCCTTCACCCAACCGAATAACCATCCTTTTTGTCATATAAAAGGAGGTGTTGGGGTCTCATTCCAAATCTAAGCATAAGAACAGTGAAACTCTACCCATTTCACTTTACCCCCTTGCCCAAAGAATTTGTAGCCACATTGTGAGTTTTGAGCTAGAATTCCCTATTCTTGCCTTTTTCCTCATTCATAAGTCTATGCCATTTCCCTAGAGAGAATTGTGAGAGGAGAAAGATATGTGGAAGCAGTGGGATCTTGGTGAAGAGGAGCCCGGACTAGGTTTGAGGAGAAGTTGTCGATCTCATTTGTAAGTGACTTTGTGAGATTAATATAAACAAGTATTTTTTCTGTCCTGCCATATGATGTGTTCAATCTTTATGTTTGATTTACATTTTATTATGACATCTAACCCACTAATTCATATATAATATGCATGTTCATAGTTTCTTGTTTGTGTTTTTGTGAATGCAGGGCGGCCTTGGGAGGAGATTTGCAGTCGAGGAACAATCGAACGTAGAAGGATCAACACCGGACGCAGAGTTTAAGGTAGAGTTACCGGATCCTTATACTTTGTATTTTGTGCATAAATGTGGGGTATTGTCGGGATTGTTGTTAAAATTAGGAGACTTTAGACGGTTATCTCTCCCTGCACGTTGAACCCTAGTGTAGTCCATAGGGGGGTTTTCCCACTATAGTAGGCAGGGATCAAATTATGGGTGTAGGTTCGAATTATTTTCTGTCACAAGATATCTTGACAACCCTAAAGAACAACGGGATAACTTTCCTTTATCAAGCAAAGAACACTACCTTGACTACGCCTCCTATCTCATATTGGAAAGATGCGAATCAACGTGGTTTATTTGGTGATTTAGCAAAAGAATGGGAATTGTATAGAAGGGCATTAGCTAGCACATGTATACTCTTAGCAACTTCAGAGGACGAGTTAAGGTGGTCAGGCGGTGATGGATTGAGTTACCCAACTGTCAAAAATTTGTATAGAGAACTGTTTGATAGTATGTGGGCTCCAACTACCAACGGATGGGCTTATAAGCTTTGGAAATGGCAATTGGCTCTAAAATTGAAACTATTTTTTTGGTTGCTCCTAAAACACAAAATTCTTACTTGGGATGTTCTACTTGCACGCGGCTGGGAAGGCCCGAGTTATTGTATTTGGTGTACATGTAATTAGGAGTCTGTTTACCATTTGTTTGTTTCATGTCCTTTCACTCATCAGGTCTGGTTTTTATTAGTAGGAATCCTTAAGACCAAGCTGACCTGGGTGGGTCAAACTATTGATGAGTGTCTCACATTATTTGATGACCGACATCATTCCTTTATTACTCTCCCAACAACTTTGTGTTGGTGCATATGGTTAGAAAGAAACAATCTTCTCTTCGATTTCGGTTCGACCATCCCACAGATGGTAGCCACAAAGACGATGATGTGTTATAATGCAAGTAAGGAAACACAGGTGACAAAAACCACATCAAAGATCAGGGCTTTACCTCGTCTTAAGAAGATTGTGGGATGGTTTGATGGTGTGACTGTCGGGGACAATCAAAATAGCGGTGCTGGTGGAGTCATTTTCTTCAATCAAATCTACATTATTAAATGGACATTCATTACTGGTGTAGCTACCAACAACAGGGCGGAGCTGATGGGAGTCTGGACCACACTCTTTTTATCAAAAATATTCAATCTCCAGACTCTTCAAATCATTGGGGATTCGAATTTGGTTATCGATTGGTGCAATGGTAGTGGAAGTCTCCATAGCCTTGCACTAGAAGGATGGAAGGATCGTATAAAGAGGCTCCGTTTCCATTTCACCGATTTAACTTTTCATCATACCTTTCGGGATTTCAATAAGGCAACAGATGCTCTTTCCAAAAGAGCGTTCAAGGATCGAGATCACTACGTGAAGATTGTTTACACTCTATGGGCAGATAATGAACCAGGGCTTACTAGATCCATCATTGTTTTCTGACTCTTTTTTGATGCTCTCGGATGTTTTGAATAGAGCTTTTTGTGGTCTTTTACTGTTATGGATATTTGCACTAGGGTATCCTTTTTGATGTCCTTGGCATATGGTAATTGTATGTTGCTTGGAAGGCAAGTTTTAGATTTTAATGGTTGTCTGGACTTGACATTAAGAACAACTTTTATTGTAAGAAGTGGACCAGTGATGTACATTTTATATTAACTAATATAAAGAGCAATATTCTTAACTGGAAAAGAGAACAAGTACTTATTGATGTGACCAATATTATAATTTTATATGTTCTTATGAATTATCATCTACTTTCCCGATTTCTATGTTCAACCTAGTACTTATTTACTTTGTGAGTGTCTATATTTGGCAGACTAGCCACTTGTGGCTTATTCACTTGTTTATCTATGCACATGTTAGAGGTTTAGAATATATATTAAGATAGAATGATGAGTAAAACCATTATTTTTTGAATTTCTATTATTCTATTTTCATATTGGTTAAAAAGGTTATCAAGGACACTGTAATTTCATTTTTGAAACATAGAAAACAAAATTAAAAATATTTAATATGGAATTTTATTAAGAGTGCCATGTTGCATTGACTTTTATTCACTAAAACAAAAAATATATATATCCGGCGCAGTGCAGCCACCAGGCGGCTCAAATACATCCGTTGGAAACTAGACCTCCATGTCCCCTCTTTCACACTTCTTTTCAACATTAAATGCCTGACAGCGTGGACCACGTCGTTGTGGACTCTGGTGGTCAGCTAGGTTTCGCCAGGAATCATCGTGGTCCTAGTGGTCTGCTAGGTTTCGCCAAGAATCGTGCGCATCCGTGTACAATTCTCGTACTCCCGATTCCTTTGTGTGCTTATTCCTTTTGAAGTGGTTGATTAAGGTAGACAACTTTTTTTCTTATTTTTCATTAATGTGACCGACTATGTGAGTAAGCGGAGACTTAATTTTCATTAAGAGGTTTTTAATTTAATTTATTTTTTAAGTTTCATTTTGATTGATTAATTTTTGAAAAATGAGGGTAATTTGTTTAGCTTTAAAATGGGTTAAAATTAATCTGTATTTATTAATTCATTTTAATATTTTATAATTTTAATATGTGAATTCACTCCTTGACTAGCTACTAGTTTTGTGGTCATTGATATGTTTGGGGTTATAGTGGTAGCAGACATGTTTGAGGTTATAGTGGTAGCAGTGGAATAACACAACCACCCGACTAATTGTTGATTTCTCCAATGAATTTTTATTTATTTATAATTAAATCTAATTGAATTTTTTTATTAAATAAAAAGATTAAATAAAACAAGTTATAAACTATATTAAATTAAACAATCTATATAAAAAAATTCTTTCATTTTTCATTAATTTAATTTTAAGTCATAATTTTTTATAATATTTTTTAAAAACAATTTATTAAATTGTTTTTTTTTTTTTAAATTAAAAATATATTTTAGAATTTTTAAATTTCACTCATTTCATTTTTTTTTCAAAAGTTACTAATGAGAGTGTAATTTCACTTTTAAAACACATAAGACAAAATTAAAAATATTGAATATTAAATTTTTCTAAAAGTGTCGTTAAAAAAAATAACTTCACTTTTAAAACATATAAAACAAAATTAAAAATATTGAATATTATTTTTTTCTAAAAGTGTCATTAAAAAATACTTTTATTCACTAAAAAAAATATTATTGTTACTTTCTAAGTAATGTTTTGATTCTGACTTGATTAATTCTATATATTTTTATTTTTATTTTAATGTTCTTGTGAAAACAAATACTTATTGATGACCAATATTATAATTTTCTATATTCTTAAAAATTCTCATCTATTTTTTCAATTTCTATATTCAACCTAGTATTTATTCACTTTGTGAGCCTCTATATTTGACATAGACTAGCCGCTTGTGACTTATTCACTTGATTATCTATTCACATGTTAGAGGATTAAGATATATATAAAAATATAATGATGAGTACAACCATTAATTTTTAAATTTCACTCATTCTATTTTCATATTTGTTAAAAAGGTTATCAATGAGAGTGTAATTCATTTTTGAAACATAGAAAACAAAATTAAAAATATTTAATATAGAATTTTCTTAAGAGTGCCATGGTGCAACTTTCACATGTCATCTATATTTGGTAGAGACTTGCTACTTGTGGCTTGACCAATTCTATATATTTTTATTTTAATGTTTTCATGAGAACAAGTACTTAATGATGTGACTAATATTATAATTTTCTATCTATATTTGGTAGATACTAGCCACTTGTGGCTTATTCAGTTGCCTATCTATGCACTAACTGGAGGCTTAATGTAACACCTTGTTTCCCCCAAGTCTATAATTATGGTTAATACTTCATGATTGTAATTGATGAACATTGTAATTGTGTTTTATGTTTAATGAAATTTCCTACTAGCTTACTGAAGAGGAAGCCTTGCAGTACTGGCCATGATACTGCAAGTGGGAATTGGTGAGGGGGAACTGGGAATTGCCGTATCTTGCCAAGAATCCCAACTCCCACCTGAATAACATCGAAAGACTAACATGTCTGAAGTAGCATGTTCATTATGTTCACAAGAAATATTGTCAATGAAAAATCAGACCTGGTGGTTGGGGCAGTGATGACTTCCTTCATAAATGTACATGGAGGAAGATTGGGTCGGATGACGCTGTCAGCCATGAGTACCATGGAGGTTCCCCTTCGATTTGGGATCTTGACTTTGGGGGTTGCTTCTGACAGAAGCAAGATGAAGAACCCGAGGAAATTAATGTTCTAGATCGGGAAAGGGAAAGGAATAAAAACATGGACACAGAAGCTGAGTGATATCAAGAATGAGTAAGGGGCTCAAGAGAGAGCACATAAGCCTTATGAGAGCACAAAAACTAATATTTTTTTGTAAAGAAAATATAAATCTTTCCTAGAATACTTGTGGTAGACATTAGAACAAAAAATACGGAGAACAATATGGGAGCATAGAAGGCCACGAGTTGGTGCTTGCTAGAAATAAAATGGCACCGATAAGGGGAGGTTGTTGAGACACTATGTTGCATTGAAGGGACTCTCATGTGCAGAGGAAATCCAGCTAGGAAGGGAATCTCTTGTTCAAAGGAAATCCAGTTGGGAAGGCACCTAGTAAGCTCATGGAGGTCTTAGTCTCAGTGGGAAGAGGGGATTTTTGTTGTTTCTAATGTAGTGAAGGAGAGTAACCTTCTTGACCAAACCGTTAACTTGAAATCCAACTTGTAATAATCCTATGGGGGTATCATGGAATAACACGGGAGTGGCTAGTTATACAAAACAAAGGTGAAGCAAAGCCTACAATTGGGTGGAAAGGCAGTCACCCTCAGTCAATTGGTAGGTTGAAGTTTGGACCTAGAAAAAATAAGTGTTTATGAATGCATTTGGAAAATATTTGTTAATGAATATGAATTTCATTATGTTCTTAAAGGAAAATTTTACAAGTTGAATGAATGCTAAGTATGGGTTTTGTTTGTCTAATGAGGTTTCTTTAAGATTGTTTCATTTTATGTGGTAACTATTTATGAGAGGTCTGATGGGAGCATGTAATCCTATGTTTTCCCCAATCCTTTGAATGGAAATTTTGCAAGATGATAAAATATTCACTTTGGGGGCTATTGAGAGGTATCTCTTTTGTAATAAGGATGTGGGATAAAGGTACTAGGAGTAGAGGTTAAATTCTTGTAGACTGGGAAAAGGAGATAGAGAGTTTGCTTGCCTTGAATCACCCGACTCCTCATTTGAGATCCTTATTCAACCTTGAGAGAACATCAACCATAAATCTGGTGCATGGAGTTGATCCCAACTATTCGTTGGAGATCAGAGTATTGGAAGAAGCCTTTTAGAAGGAGGTTCATTTAGAAAACCCCACAAGAATTTTCATAGTGAACTTACCGACGAGAGTGTTCTATGTCAACAAGAGTCGTGGATTCATTGGGAGGTCATAACAATGAGATTTAGACCATAGATATTTTTGTGGACTATTCCACTACGATTATCGGCATGCATTGTTCAGAAGGATCCAAGAAGAACGCATGGAAGGAACTTTCGATAGAGAGATCCTAAAAATGAAAGTCCAAATGGACTAGATTCATAGATCTATTGGAGGTTCAAAAAATGAGATCTGAGTTGTTGATCTCATTGTGGGTTCAGTCTAGCATAAAGACCCGTCAGAATCATGAAACTTGTTAACCATGAAGCAGATTTGAGATCCTAATGAAACCTTGACCGTTAGATCTGCGGATTTGATGACCGTCATATTTGTCAAAAAAATTGAGTTCAGAAAAAAATGTTAAGGAAGAATCCCTAAGGTCGTGGGTGGCGTTATTTGTTGCTAACAAATTCCCTAGTATATGTGCATCATTAATCTATCGATTAGTCAACCCGATAAGATCTCAACCATAGATTTTTTCGTGGACCCCACATGTTGTTCGATTAGAGGAGTTTGGGTGAGGCTGATAACTGTCATGTGGTTTGGGGGTTTCGTGTGAATTGGTACCATTGTTTCTTCTAATTTCACATATGTTGTATATGTTAGGAGTAAGGTGGTTGGAAGGAAACACTCATAAGAAAAGGTTGGGATTGCATAACGTGTATCTCGAAGAGGCAAATTTTGACTCATCTCCAACCATTGATTAATGATTTGGATTGGATCATTATATTATTTTTCATCTATCTCAATTATTTTAGAGTGGAAAAAATTGGAGGAATCATATTCCATGGTCATTTTAGTGGCAGATCCAAGTTTGGAAAATTCTAGTCCAGAACCTTCCAAGGCCATTTTGAGCCATTAAACAACATTTTTGGGGTTTTGTTGTCCAAAACTTGTGCACACCCCCTTGAGAATGTTCTACACTATGAGACCTTCCCAACCGTGCAAACCGTGCATCAATCAAAGTTTTTATGCAAACGTTATTCCTCCCACAAATTGACCTACCGTGTTGACCACCATGGTATGAGAGGATTTCATGTTATCCCCTATTACCTACACATATGGGGCTAGCCAAGTACCTAATTTCATGACGATTATAGGAGGTTTAAAACCATATCACAATTTAGGGTTGAGGAAGTAAAAAAAACTACCCTTATATGGCTATTGATCTATGTTAAATACCGGGCCTGTTATAGCAAGATTTGCCTCACCATTGCTATCTTGCACAGAGGGCCTTTTCCCATTTCTGTATGCAGACTTATCATCCCTTTTTTGATGAATCCAGAGCTAAAACATACATTTTTCCACATATACGCTCCCTATTAGTTATACAAGATGCGTATATGCTTGATGCTCCACTGCAGCTCGCGTATATCGGGATTTGTGCCAGAAAATAGAAAATGAGGTCGGGTTTCCATGTCAAGACAAGATATCTCTAATCCTTGGCCTTCCATATACTAGAAACGTTCTGACTCATCCCTTCAGTTGCATTCTAAAGGCTATAAGAGCACAATTTTGAGCTATGGAAAAGAAGGAGAAATCATTCAACTTTGAGAGAAAAGTTACCCTAGAAAAATTACTTCATATTGAGTCTGCATCCCTTTGTCCCTCATGTTTGAACACAGTATTCAACCCCCAAGATATTTCCTTATTGTTGAGAGGACATCTTTACCTCTTTCTCATGAGCTTTCCTTTGGTGGAGGATTGAAGTGGTGGAGACCCAGTTGGAAGGAACTTGTCTTCTTGGCTTCAAACCGTGCCGACACAGAAGTCTGTAATGTTGAGACTTATACTGATCAATTATTAATAGAAATACTCCTTTCCCATCCTATTGGTATCTTGAAAATATATGATTATTATCCATGGGCGTGTTTGTAATGTCTGTTAATGGATTATTCTATCTGATGTGCTAATCCATTTTATATCATCACTATATACTTGCTTTGCTTGTTTGATGAGAAATTCTTGCAGGTATAAAGCTTTGGGTCAAAGTGATAAATGGTGGAACATCATCAAACGTTGGGTTGAGGTAGGCCTCTTTCTTGTATTGTACATTAGTCTATATAGCATATGCTGGAATTGAGTTGATTTCTGTAGTAGCATCTGTCTGTTGTGGTTTACCCTTGGCCATAGAGAGTTTTTCCCTTGTAATAGAAATGGAAACTCCACTGGGGAGATATCTTCCTTGTAAGGGTTGAAGTACTTTTTCTTCTTACATTGCTCTTTTTCCTTTGTGTTTCTTGTCATATCACTGCTTGATAGATCCTGTTCACTCCGAGTCTGGGTTTTCATCCTTTTACACTTGCCTGGCCTTGTTCTAATGCATATACACCCTTTTTTCCTTTACAGTCGTGTATACACGCTTGTTGTCTCACTGCAAGAAGCGTATATATGCTCTATTCTCCTGAACAGTCGTGTATACCACTTTCCCTTGCTTGTTTGCTTGGTTGATTGACTTCTGGGTAGGATTTAAAGATTTCTGAGCATTCTTAGGTCTCTGTAGTGTCTGTTGAGATTATCTGGGATGATAGGAAGCATGTTTGGAGTTGAATTTTTGGGCGTAGTCTTTCTCTTTGTTTTCTATTTTTTAATTTGTCCTTGGCTTCTAGGTTGTTTGCTTGGCTGCTTGGTATTCTGCTTGAGTTACTTCTTTTATACACAGTAGAATTCATTTGTCAAGTTGCTTATCAGTCCATGCATTTTCTTTTTAGAATATTGAAAATACAAAAAAAATTGGCATTTTGCATTGGTTGGCATTTTTGTCTGTGAATTTTTATCATTAGCTTAGCACATTTAGCAAAAGATTGTATTTTACTTCTGAATTCCAGATTTGAAATTGAAGACTGCATTGTTTTTATTAGCATATCATTCATTGAAAAGTTAAAGATAGACTTTACATTATATCCATATTTATTTTCTGGCAGATTCATAATGCCATGAATTTCACTTCCATACATTTTTGAGTAACCATGACCAATAAAATTTATGCTTTAAACTAAAATTGATTAAGTCACAATTTTATTTTTAGGGTGCACAAACTAGCTTAGGATTTAGTGCCTTGGCATAGGATTTTGTGAGTAAACTTCTCCAAGGCAATTAAATCAACATATGTGTCTGAGACAGGTAGTTGAGAAGTCCATTGTATAATTGGTAATATTAGGAGGCTCCGCTCACACTGAAGTTAATCACGAGGTCGCGTGAAGTTAGTTGAAGGGATAACCCCTGGATACTCACCTAGTGTCATAGATATTTCTGTGGATTTATTTGTATTTGGGGATCTTGCTAGTACCCATACCTCTGTGAGAGGTGGTTCTTTCAAGGTTTCTAGCTTTGATACCCTTCCCATATGGTGATCCGAACTTACAACTTCTCGCCTGTGCATCGGTTATACAGTGGTTTATTAGTTGCTTGACTTAGGTATCTCATAGGTTACTTGTAGGGGTTATTTTTCTTGTATCCTGAGTCAGATAGGGGTCAAATAACACACAACCTTTATGGAGGATTACCTCTCCGGGGGGATCTGACCGACTGGTTGTTAAGCTGACGAGGGCCCTTATAACTGATTATGTTACCTCCAAACTTTAGCAGAGAGTCTTAGGTCCCTCTTGAATGATACATACCTTATTTAGCGAGGGAGGCCACTCAACCACTTTAGCCCATTTGCATGCATATTGGCCGTTTGACTTTTTGGTATTCTCTTTGATTACTAGCTAGCCTCATGACTCTCTTTTGGGTTTCATCATCATGGATAGTGGAGTTTATTTTTCTCCCTCATTTACTGCTACCCACCCCATGATGCCTACTCATTTCATGGGGACAGATCCGTCCGCTTATTATAATGGTATGCAAAATTATGGTACTCATTCAATGCCTTGGGTCTCTAATCATTTTTCTCATGGTATGTCTGATATGTCTTCGCACTTTCCATCCTTTGTCTCACCTCCTTATGTGAATACAAGTTTTGGGTATGGGGGCATGATGCCTCCTTCTTATCCCTCTTTGTTTGGTGGGAGTCATATCCTTCAAACACCTTTTACAGTAGGAGGTTGGAATCTTCCTTCCTACGAATCCACTATGTGAGAAGTAAGTGCCCAATTAAGCAATCATTCTACTTGTCACACTCCGTCCACTTATCCTTCTTCCGCTATGTCAGTTCCTACGAACACTTTTCCCATGGTGAACCTTCGTCTGTCCTTTGGTGTTTCATCCAGGGGGAGTTATTTTTATAGTATGGGCAACCCCCCTCACAAATTTCCTTTTCCTCGGGGAAACATATATCCTCACATGAGTAACCCTTGTCATGTCACTTTCTCTTCGCAAGAGGATTCATTAGTGTCGATTCCCTTACAACCCTTTATGAATCAGTATGGAGGAGGATACTATCTTCCTGGACAGGGACATGGTGTAAACCAGGATCCTTCCTTGTAATGGCTCTAAATTAATTATAACAACCATTAAATTAGAACACCACAGTAAAATTTAATAATTACTACATCTAGCACATTTAAAATCTAATTTTTCATAGTAATAAAATTTAATAACAATTTACTTCAAAATAATTCGTAACTCTAACCTGAACCTGATGCTGCCGCTTGCTTCCTTAGCTTGCTTCTTTAGGACACCACCTCAAAACCAACCTCCCTGCCGACTAGTAGCGCCTAGCCCTAGGATATCAATAGATATCCTAGCCCTCCGAGCCCAAAACCTCCAGCAACCCCCCGGTGCACTGTAAATTCCACTCTGTCAATGCTCAAGCTCTCCCAAAATCCTTTCTCCCCTTTCGTAGAATGAATCCTCTCTCAACTCCATTTCCCCCCCTTATTCCTCCTTCACCGCCTTCCCTGCATTAATCCCCCCACCTAATACCTTATCCCATTCTTAAAGACCTTATCCCATTATTAAATGCCTTATCCCATTATTAAATGCCTTATCCCATTTACGGGAACGTAACTTAAATTAGTATTATATTTTTATTATTAACCATTAATTTAATAC